>CM041780.1:194858020-194881374 GCA_023374045.1 Limonium bicolor | reverse complement strand
AATTCTTCGGCGAGAGTTTTTCTCTCTTTGTTTTTAACTGCTCCCTAGTTTCTTGTTGTAACACCCCTAATTAAACGCCTCCTAATTACCGTCTGATCGTCCTACTCAATCAGTCTAATTGCAGCGGAAAGTAAATAATCTCGTATACTAGCAGGTGTTACCGCCATCACTCGCCCATGCCAGTGAAGAAGCATCCAAACATAAAACCGAATACAATACTCGCAGTGATAACAAGAGATAGATAGTAGTTTAATTTATAACGCTTAATACAATCCGTTCTCGTGAGCAAGCTAGAACTAGTACCACCTCGGTATATTCAAAAACTGAATCCAAAAACCATAATGTGAATGTATACCCTAAAGGTCGTATACCGCTACCCAAAATCCCGCGCTCCTACGACGGTAATCTGCTGCGCACCTGTTGAAGTTGTTTTGTATGTATGGAATCAGCCCCTGCTAAGTATGTCACTATGTAACCGTCATGCCCCCTCGGACCCCTCAGGTTATTGGTCGAGTTAGCATGCAGTTTAATTTATATGCGATGCCGTTTATAATAAAAATTGTAAGCAATATTTAAGCATAAACCAATCATCCAACCGTCACACATAACACATGCTTCACCATATAACATATCATAATACAATCAGCATACTAAACATTCAAGGCGAATCATACGAGAAATATATTTAAAGTTTGTTCTCGTTCCTTAGCCTTCAAGGCACTTAATATTGTTCACCATTTATACGAACATGTTTGTAAATCGTATTCAATGTTTAGCTGAGGTTCATCTCATGCCTAACGACAGACGCCATGTTAATGGACGACATGTCTCTACACCATACCCCTATTAATATGGCGGGTCATCAACGGCAGTAGGCACCTCCAACACGGAGTATCTGACCAACGAAACATCTTGAATCGTTGGAATTTAATAATTGTCTGAGAGGACCCCCTACGCGGATATCCTCTCAATGTGATCACAGCGCACCAAAAGCCACAACCCCTTGGATTTCCTCCGTACACTTCCTTTATACACATGTCACTGATGATTAAGGGTTCTTAATCTATTTACCTAAGTCTCGTCTTAGGTTTCAGTGAGTAACATCTCGAGTGTAACGCCTTTAAGGTCTTATGTTACCTAGAATCTCTAGGTTATTTTTACCATTCGAATGTACAAATCATAAGAGCGGCTTTCTCAAACCGCTACTCTATGGATACAAACAATTAATATTGCATATCAAGATCAATTAATCAAGGCATCAATATAATACATAATCATGCATGTAATATTCCACACATTCACACAATCAATCTTATCACACAATCACAGGCATCCGAACCCGAGGAAGCCCTCAGGAACAATCGGATCACATAACAACATACCGTTCACCGACGGTGGGTGTGCAGACGTCCCGTCCTGGGCTCGCTCTCTACACACTAAGATCTGGAATATATATATAGGGGGTGAATACGCTCACCAGGGGCGCCCCCATGACCCTGCCCGGGCTATGTGGAGGGGTAAATCACGGTTGCACAACGACCTCATAGGGTGCCTAGCTCATTGTGGATGAACCCAACTGCCGCCCATTGGAGAATCAAACCAACTGCCACCCACTGGGTCCCCCCCGAACCAATATGCGTTGAGCAGGAATAATTCAACCAAAGTGCGTTGAACAGGATTCGAACACGGGAGCAATGCATCTTGGCAAGCTTTCAGCAACCCCGGGTATCCGACTACACTATGCCCGTGCGGGCCTGGAATATATAACACTAAGTATTATTTCCTTATGATCTTAATTCAATTAGGTATTTCCGAATAACCGCTAATCCCCCGATAATTAATCCCTTTGATTAACTAGTTGTTATTACTCCGGTAATTAATCCCTTTGATTAACTAGTTGGAATTACTCGGGTATTGAATGAGTTCGGGATTAGTTAAGTCGATACATTAATTCATGTTATAAAAAATAACATTGTTGTTTTACTTACAACTTAGGATTTAATCCTAATAACCTATCTCATTTATTCATAGGTTTATTATGGGCTCGTTCTTTCATGAGATTAATGTTGAGCTTTATCTAAAAGCAACAAATGCTACATTTAAGATAGAGCTGCATTGTGAGAGAAAAGGTGGCTCCCACTTAAAATAGTGACCAATAAAAATATGGCACATGGTGTTTAAAGTTACATTAATCTAGCTACAAAAATAAAGGAGATGAAAGAACGGGCCCTATATATATATATATATGTGTGTATATATATATATATATGTGTGTGTGTGTGTATCGATATAGTCTTGTTACTATATGTTACTTATACCATTGACCTTATAATGTTATCTCTCTCAAAAGTCTCAATTCATTTGTGAGTTGGTCAACTTGACCTTCTTGGTCAATTGGGTTTACTAGATCAATATTGTTGACTAGGTCAAGGTGCTCAAGTCAACATTTCTATATAATTCACAATTTATCCCTTGAATTATATAATTCTTTTTATTTGTCCATTTCTCCATACTTTAACATTTGACCTTTATGCCTAATGTTTTATAATGTGTTCTCCACATATATTAAACTTCTCTCTTAATTTATTCTTTCCCAACTTTATTATATAATTGATAATACTCCATGTATTCTCATGATTTTATGTGAACTACTAAATTTCTTTAACTTATACTAACTTCACTTAGTTAGCATTAAACCTTATCTTTATTGTCACATTATGACATTCCCAATCATAGACTAAAATTCATTCCTAACTTTTATATTCACACATTTGACCTCCTTTTTCCACATATTACATTTCTCCACCTTATCTTTTCTAATATTACAATTATACCCCAAATGTCATATCTTATAATATTTTCACTCTTATTTAATTTTAGCCCAAAGTTTATACCTAATGTGAATATTACCGAACATACCACATACTTGTCCATAATTCTTCCTATCACCATAAACTTTCGTTTATTTACGAATTGACCCCATTACTTTTATATACTTACAATTTAATCCTAAATTCACAACTTTCCAAAATCAACTCCAAATTTTCCAGAATATACGAATAGACCCTAAGTCTGTTTTTATTATTTTTTCGCCCCCAAACTTTCAGATTTTGCACTTTAGCCCCATAAGTTTTCCAAAACCTACAATTAACTCCTAGACTTCATTAAATTCCTATTTTAATTATTTCTTTACCTAATTTGGTCAACACTCATACTTTAGTCAAGGATGACCACCACAAACTGCCTTGACCAATATTTTCCCAAAATTATGATTTTAAACCCTCATATTTCCTAGGGGTTTCATTTAAGTCCTTGATTTTTCTAAAATTTACATTTTGCATCTTTAACCCAAACAAAGCCTAACTCTCGGCTTTATTACATTTTGACACTCCATAATTTATTTATTTACACTTAACTACTCATCTTTTGCCTATTTGTTCACTAGAACTTCCTTTAAGTTCTTAATTTAAAGTCAATTTTTGACATTAAACTCTAACCAAACACTACCTAATCCTTAGGTATTTTTATCCCAACATTCTTAAAAGTACTTAAATACTTATACAATTTTTGACACCAGATCTTCTCACCAACTAAATACCAAATAAATGTTTAACTTTTAAAGCATTAAAAGTACTTAAATACTTACAAATGTGGCCTACATACACGGCCTTATTACAAAACATAAACTTAACTTAAAATGACATAAAATAACCATATGAACCTAGTTAACTCTTGGTTATTTCATGTTTTACCCCATACTTTTCAGTAATTGCATTTTTAACCTCATAAACCTTATAAATTGACATTTCACCCATCAATCCACTTAGTTAATCCATCCAAAGTGTTCCCATAATTTCCTAACCATTTCTAGGTCAATGTTGACCATTTTTCCCATATTGCTCTCGGCCTTATTTGGATACACACATTAAAATTGCCTTAAAGCATAAAATATGTTTTAAAGCATAACTTAGAGCTTAAGAGTTGGTGTGAAAAAATGAAAGACATTGACGAACCCCTTATTTTAGGCTTAGTTCACTTAGGTATGCAAGTCATCGATTACGAGGCATTATTCGAATTAGTTACGTATTGGGACCTAGAAGACCATCTATACCGTTTTGCTTTAGAGGAGTTAGTCATGCTATCGGTCAAGATGGATGCTTTCTTGAAGATAAAGCCCAACCAGAGGATGCCTAGCATACTAGTAGACCGATCAAGGACACGTGCCTTTGCACCTGAGTTCCTAGGGGTAGGTATCATTGAGGTAGAGAATTTTGGAAGCATGAGTCTAAGCTTGAGAGATCTCATAGACCATTTCTGTAGACCGTATAGCCCACAAAGGACCTAGAGGCGTGGGTTGGACGTCTACATCATGGGCATACATCTCTTCCGGTAAAGCAACGTAAGAATGAACCCGCATGTCATGTATTTACTGAAGGATTATGAAGATGGGTTTAACATTGGGACGCGTTTGTGGTGCCTGAGGTAGTCTAGGCCCTGGACTGTAGGAAGGAAGCAAGGATCTTAGAGACGTTCTTGTGGGACGTCTTCTACTGTTAAAGATTTGGCTTCTTGATCACTTGAGGATACGGACGTTGTCAAACACTGAAATGGTAAACATGAATATTTTTCTAACCACAAGGAAGAAAGTCGAGAAGCCAAAAGAGGGATGAAGAGCCTTTTTTTGAGACATCCTTTATCACACCCATTTCTTATGGATACTCAATGACTGAGATGTCCAAGGAGAAACCGCTCGATCAGCATGACACAATGAATTGATTCTAGTTGGTTTGGACCGTTTCATGACCATTTTTCCACTAAGAAAGATGTGTCAGTTCGGGCGTGAGCAGGAGCTGAAGAATCAGGAATCAAAAGTAACAATTTCACAGATGTAGAGATAAAATATGTAACCCGAGCTTATGATGCAGGAGTCAAGTGGGCTTCCAAACCACATGTTTCAGTTTGAGCAATTCCTACAATACTTTGATAGAGAAGCGGGTGGACTGTGCGGTGAAACACATATACTCACTTAGTCACCCTGTAGTCAACCAAGACCCCATCCTTCCGATCGTCAAGAACCTCATCCTATATTAATAGAAAAATCCAGTTAAGGAAGAAGGTGCGTGAAGAGCTTAAGCGAAAGAAGATCATCGGCTGACCCTTTTCTTTACTAGTAGTCCATATATTTATTATTACTAACTATGCTCCCCCCTTTTCTTGATTGAAATGTAACCCCTCATTTTCCTTGTTATATGTAACGCTAGTATGACAAGTATTTTTGGAAATGAAAACAAGCTCGTACGTCTTTTCTTGCCTATAAGGAATTTCTCTTTATCTAAAGTATTTTATGAAAGGTCGGGGAATGATGTCCCTTGGTCGGGGAATAATGTCTCTTGTAAAACATTGTAATCAGAAATGACAAGCTCATGAAGCAGACTATAGAACACCTCGAAGACCAGTTGCGACGAGAAAGAGCCGACAAAGGGAAGGATCCCTACTCATACCATACTGACCCGATGACAACTATGTAAAAATTCCAGACTTAACACTATGCAATGATCTTGTTTTCACAAGCATGTCCCCACTAACAACAAAAACTGAACCACCCAACCGCCGCCCCCATCATCCACCAGACAACTGTTACCTTCCAGACCACCGACCTACTTTTAGGGGCCCCATGTAATACCCCATCTCACATCTTGATATGAGTAGTCATGAGGGTGGGTTATAAAGATGCATATGGGTTGATTACAACAAGACCTTCCACTTTTAAGCCTAAGTGAGGAAAAAAAGCTTAAGGAGCCTAGTTTTCAAGCCAGAATGGCCTGGGAGCTAGGTTGTTGGACAGTTGCCCATGTGGGGTGTTACAAATGGTATTAGAGCAGACTCGTGACCATGTTGGGATGAATTATCTGATACCTACCGAGAAGGTCCTTGGGACTTGGATGTAAGGTTTATGATGAGGACATCGCGTTCTTTGAGTGGGGGAGTATGTAATACCCCGATCCCACATTGCAATATGAGTAGTCATGATAGTGGTTTATAAGGATGCATATGGGTTGACTACAACAATAAGACCTTCCACTTTTAAGCCCACGTGAAGACAAAAGGCTTAAGGTGGCTACTTTTCAAACCCGAATGACTTGGGAGCTAGGTTGTTGGATAATTGCCCACACCACCAATCCTCACCACAACCCCTATCATCCCAACCACATTTCCCAGATTATCGTCACCCTCTCAAGCTGGGGTCCCCACTCAAATCGCCAACTTGAATCGTACTAAGCAGCCTAAGTTGTTCTATTTCGCATCACCTCTTACGAATTCTATCCAATTAAAGTCATACCAATACATTACTCCCTGACACAATGTCCGTTAGAGGATGTTGTCCGTCAATCTCATCTTTTGTCGTAACGTCCAATCATCTGCTCCATGTGCACCACCAACCTCAAAAACCCATCCTCCACCCGCAGAATACCCACCAATCAATATGTACAAATGGAAAAAGTCCTTGAAAAATGAGCTGAGGGATGAGATGTAGCTGAGAGAATGAGACAAAATATTGGGCTTTCACCACTTTAACATGTAGCCAAACTCCAAGCTACCAGATAAATTAAAACTACCTAAAATTACAATATACTTTGGGAAAGGAGATCCGAGGCATCACCTCTTTCAATTTGACCAAGTCATGACCATACATGGCCTAAATGACGAGATGAAGATTATCTGTAGGCATCACCTAAATGCTATAAAGCACAGCAGATAGCAAAAGGATACACATAGACCTATGGGATTGACTATCAAAAGACCTTTGTCCCTGTCACGAAGCTGAACACAGTTCATATTTTATTGTCTTTGGCCACTTATTTTGATTGGATGTTTCCTAGTACGATGTTAAAATTCCTTTCTTCATGGTGACTTACATGAGGATATATATATATATATATTGTGTGTGTGTGTGTTTCTCTGGGATTATGTGGTGTTAATGATTCCACAAAAGTATACCGCCTCAAGAAGGCTCTTTATCACCTCAAGAAATCTCCATGCGCATGGTTTGAATGACTTGCCAATGTTGTATGAGCTGGCTATAAGCAAAGTCAGGACAATTATACTTTATTGTCAAGCACTCTCACCCATAGCGAGTATGCTTATGTATTGATGACATTATTGTCACTGGAAATGATCATCAAGAATGTCATCAATTAGAGAAGCAACTACAAGCTCACTTTGAAATCAAGTCACTTGGCTCCCTTAAATACTTCTTAGGCATTGAAGTTGCCCGCTCATGTCATGAAATTTTCATTAGTCAACAAAAATATATAACTGATCTTCTAACTGAAATAGGGAAAAGTGGATGTCGACCATTCACTTCAATAGTGGATCCAAATCGTAAGTTGGAGAAACTTTGTATGAGCCGAAAGCTGATATCTTTTTGTATCAGCGGATATGTGAATAATTGTTTAATCATTCTCATACCCGTCAAGACATTGCTTTGCAGTGAGTGTTCTTAGTCAATTCATGCACGATTTAAGAAAATCACATCTTGAGGCAGCGTATAAAGTACTTCATTATTTAAAATGGACATCAGGAACAAGAATTCTTTTTGACAAAATGAAGCAACTAACTCTCTAAGCCTTCACTAATGTTGATTATAAAGGTTCTCTTTTTTATAGACAGTCTATTATAGACAATTGCATCTTTGTTAGAGGAAATCTAAATACTTGGAGAAGCAAGAAACATAATGTAGTAGCTCAATCGTCTATAGAACCTGAATTCAAAGCTCTTGCTCATGGACTTTGTGAGCTGTTATGGGTCTGGATCATTCTGTATGAGTTGTAGATCTCGTGGGAAGGTCCTATGGAGGTAATATGTGATAACAAGTCAGCTATAAGTATAACCCACAACCTAGTCCAACATGATCAGACTAAACACACTGAAATTGATTGACATTTCATCAAAGAAAAGATAGAAGGAGGTTTGATCATGCTTGATTATATTGCTTCAAAAGACCAAAAAGTCGATGTCTTTACTTAGCTCCTTCATAATCCAAGATTTCATGACCTCATTACCAAGCTAGGAATGCACATTATCTATAGTCCAGCTTGAGAGGGAGTGTTATTGTGCCTTTATCAAACATACATAATTAATCTAGGAACAATTTATTATTTCTCTGTAATTACTAGTTGTTAGATGTATATTTTGTAGTTATTTATTTGCTTGTGTCTGTTAAGATATTATATTAATATATCTCTATTCAGATGTATATTACCTAGACAGGCTTCTATGGAATAATGCAAGCAAATAAAATAATACTATGGAAAACTTCATAAACATTACAACTTGTTTGGTTTCTAGAATAGAACAAACCTAGAATAGAAAAGTTATTCTTTTGGGATAACATTACTATTATTTGGTGTGCTAATATAGGAATAGATAATTTTATTGTTTTATTTAAAATATAAAAACAAGAACAAATTAACAATTAATAAACTATAACGTAACTCTTTTTTTTTCTAATAATAAAAACATTTTAATTATAAGTCTTTATATATATATTTTTATAATCTATTATTGAATATTATTTCAAAGATTATTATTTTCAAATTTTATAACCTAGTTTATAAATAAAATTTCATAAATTTATTATTAAGAAAAAACAATGTATTACTAATGAATGTATTAACATGTGATTATAAATGAAAATAAATAAATAAATATAGAATGAGGCCAATTTGTAATAAAAAAATACTAAAATATAGAAGAAAATTTATGTTGGAATTGTTATTCACATCTGTTTTTTAGGATTCCCTATTCTTAAAACTTAGGAATCTGTTTTTTTATTCTTAAAACAAAGGAATCCCTATTATGTTGGAAATGAAAATCTTGTAATTAAAAATAGGAATTACTAATCCTTGATATTCCATAACACAAACATGCCGTAAAAAATGGAAATGATGTCAAATCTAATAAGGATCTTTTCTAAAATTAATATATTTCTTAATTCACTAATAAAAAAAGTACAACCCACACTTCAAAAAGAGTAAAACTCTTGACTACAAATACATTAATAACAGTGTAACCAAATGATAACTTTCTGTTTGAGCAAAAATGTCAAACGTTTATGTGAGTATTCATGCAAATATTAAACATGTTTAATAGTACGCTAAAACTAAATAGAATTTGAGATATTCAAATAATATTGGATTCTGATTTATATATAACGTAAAGATATAAGGTCAAGGAAAAAAAAACTAAATACATTTTAATTTCTCACTTAAAGGCCCAACATATCAATTTGTGTTGGGCCAAACAAAATATTTTACCGCCTTCAAAAGGGGCTAATGCTAGCCAGTCCTATGGGCCTGTTTGTTGTAAGCGCTCCTCCAAGCTCGAAGTTCTTTGCATCGGCGAAACCCGATTACGACAGTTCAATTCAGGGCATCATGGAGATTCGCGCTGAAGCAGAAGAAGCCTGTTTGACTGTGAAGTGGTATGACGGTTCTCTATTTTTTCTGTGTGGAATTCCGTCAGGTATGGCAATCTCGCGCTTCCATAATTGCGGATTGAATATAGAGAAATACTCTTGAAACCTAGTCGTGCTGCGTCGTGCTCGAAGCTGAATAGATGGACCAAACAGAATCCGTATGGGTCGCTGACAAACTGCAAAGTGGTACGGTTTCGACCCTTTATTTCTAATAATTTCAACTTGTTGATTGAAAAATGAATAATTTAACCTATGTTCGTCCTGATATAGTGATATTCTCTGCTTCGTGGAATCAGAATCTAGAAGACTTATTCAGTGAATATTTATTCCAAAGTTATGAGAATTGATTGGTCTGTCTAGCACTCTACCGTAACTCTTATGGTGAATAAAGAACCTGTAGTTGGTTGGGTAATTAGTTTCACAACAGATGGATCTATAGTTGCGCGGTTAGAATCAGACTGGTCGGACTAGTTCTTTTCTTTTTGTTGCGGATTGTCTTCCTTAGGTGGAGTGTTACGATTACTTGCATGACTATTCTAATCAACACAACCTGTTTGCATCAAACCACTCTATTCTATGGGATAGCTAATTATGGCGACCTCAATTCCTGTTAATATTTACTTCTGACGTGATTAAAGTGATATCGCCTTATTGGTTGGCATTTTATATTTTAGTTGACTTCCAAAGTCATTTATGGTTCTCCAATGCAACATTTAAGGCTTTTTATCTCGATTTGCATAAAAAATGAGCTGATCTTCTAGTTTGTGTCATCAGTGACCTGGCCAGAGCATTGACTAAATTAGGAATTTAGTGAGCTTGTATGTATGAAGGGCAAGGGCTTAAGTATGGCGGTTTGATTTGCACATGGTGTGTATGGTTTCGTATTAGAACTCACATCACTGTGACCCAACCAATTCTGACATTGACCTACAAAAAAGAACTCTTCTTTATATTCGCAGCCAGTGATACTCTTGATCATTCCGTTATACTCATGAAGCAATATCGTTAAATGTTGTACTATGGATTCTATCTTCAAGATTCGCTGTCTAAGGTCCAATGGTGATTGTTTATGGCTAGGGAGCATTTCATTTAGCAGTACGCTTGTACTAATGATTGTGATACGTACTCAATTTAATTGTTGGATAATTATCCCGTTGGTTTGGTTATATTGGGCCAATTCAACAGGTCATTAAAGGAAGAATCTGGATAGTATTATGCTTATAAAATTTGGTAACTTGTTGAGGTCATCTATTTTATATTGCGCATAGCTTTTCATGATTGAGGACTTTTTACTTTTCTATTGTCAGTTTGGCAATGGCTCTCTTAGTAGTTTCATACTGAGTTCATTTTGCATGTGAATGTGTGATTAACATTGAATTCCCGTTACATATTGTGCTCCTGAAGCCACTGACAATGCAATTGCTTTGACACTGGCAAGCGATGTATAATTACACTTTAGCTATTATATGACCGTTTCTATCTCACTGCCCATGGATCGTTTGAAATCTGTAGGTAAGCTAAATATCAAATGGGCATTTGGTCTAGTGGTATGATTCTCGCTTTGGGTGCGAGAGGTCCCGAGTTCGATTCTCGGAATGCCCCTTGGATGATTAGCTTGCATGATGAATCTAACTTTTGTTTCTTTTGATGATCTTGTTTCAGCAGGCAAGTGACTGGAAGGTAAACCAGGAATTGAACAGCATGAACTGACCTTTGCTCAGTTGGTAGAGCGGAGGACTGTAGCTGGTGGTTCCTATCAGATAAATCTTAGGTTGCTGGTTTGAATCCGGCAGGTCGGATCTTTTATTCTCCTTTCTTTTTCTTTTTTTTTTTTAATGTTACCATGGACATATTCTAGTCACACTGTCACTATTATGTAGCTATTTGGTCAAAGTAGACATTGTGTTTGCTTTTGTATTAAGTTGTGCATATCTTGGCATGATCCATTCTGGACATTATTTTTGAAATGGCATCTCCAGTAGTTACATGTTGTATTTGAATCGGCTCTAAAGATCCTTTTTTCCTTCGCTTGTTGCAGTAGACTTTGTGATTCCTCAAAAAATGCACATTTCTTCTGAAACTTGCTAGGATAACTATTGCTACCTCTGAACGTACAGGACCGCTGTTATGAATTGTTCTTGAGCAGTAAAATTATGATGCAAGTCTATGTCTCATTTGTACATTGCGATTTCTTTGACACTGGCTAGCTATGCATACTTGCAGTTTTGGGATGATAAAACTCTTTCAATCTGTCTGCCCATGGATCAATAAAAATCTGTAGCTAGAACACATTTTAAGCCATCTAATTATTAGATGGGCATTTGGTCTAGTGGTATGATTCTCGCTTTGGGTGCGAGAGGTCCCGAGTTCGATTCTCGGAATGCCCCTTGGATGATGAACCTAACTTTTGTTTCTTTAGGTTCGATCTTGTTTCAACAGGCGTTTGACTCGAAGGGAACCAGGAATTGAACAGCTTGACCCGACCTTAGCTCAGTTGGTGGAGCGGACTGTAGTTTGGTGTTTCTTATCTGATTAATCCTTAGGTAGCTGGTTCGAATCCGGCAGGTCGGATCTTTTTATCTCCTGTCTCTTATTTTTTTTTGTGTTAACATGGACATATTCTAGTCACCCTGTTACTATTATGTAGCTATATGGTCAAAGTAAACATTGTGTTTGCTTTTGTATTAAGCTGTGCATATCTTGGCATGATCCATTCTGGACATTATTTTTGAAATGGCATCTCCAGTAGTTACGTGTTGTATTTAAATGGGCTCTAAAGATCCTTTATTCCTTCGCTTGTTGCAGTAGACTTTGTGATTCCTCAAAAAATGCACATTTCTTCTGAAACTCGCTAGGATAACTATTGCTACATCTGAACGTACAAGACCGTTGTTGTTATGAATTGTTCTTGAGCTGTAAAGTTATGATGCAAGTCTAGATGTCTCATTTGTACATTGCGATTTCTTTGACACTGGCTAGCTATGCATACTTACAGTTTTGGGATGATAAATAAAACTCTTTCAATCTGTCTGCCCATGGATCGATAAAAATCTGTAGCTGGAACACATTTTAAGCCATCTAAATATTAGATGGGCATTTGGTCTAGTGGTATGATTCTCGCTTTGGGTGCGAGAGGTCCCGAGTTCGATTCTCGGAATGCCCCTTGGATGATGGACTTAACTTTTGTTTCTTTAGGTTCGATCTTGTTTCAACAGGTGTTTGACTGGAAGGGAACCAGGAATTGAACAGCTTTAACCGACCTTAGCTCAGTTGGTGGAGCGGACTGTAGTTGGTGTTTCTTATCAGATTAATCCTTAGGTAGCTGGTTTGAATCCGGCAGGTCGGATCTTTTTTTTCTCCTGTCTTTTTTTTTGTGTTAACATGGACATATTCTAGTCACCCTGTTACTATTATGTAGCTATTTGGTCAAAGTAAACATTGTGTTTCATTTATCAAAAAAAAAAAAAGTAAACATTGTGTTTGCTTTTGTATTAAGTTGTGCATATCTTGGCGAGATCCATTCTGGGCATTATTTTTGAAATGGCATCTCCTGTAGTTACATGTTGTATTTAAATGGGCTATAAAGATCCTTTTTTCCTTTGCTTGTTGCAGTAGACTTTGTGATTCCTCAAAGAAGGCATATTTCCTCTGAAACTTGCTAGGATAACTATTGCTACATCTGATCCTACAGGACCGTTGTTATGAATTGTTGTTGAGCAGTAAAATTATGATGCAAGTCTATGTCTCATTTGTACATTGCGATTTCTTTGACACTGGCTAGCTATGCATACTTGCAGTTTTGGGATGATAAAACTCTTTCAATCTGTCTGCCCATGGATCGATAAAAATCTGTAGCTAGAACACATTTTAAGCCATCTAATTATTAGATGGGCATTTGGTCTAGTGGTATGATTCTCGCTTTGGGTGCGAGAGGTCCCGTTCAATCTTGTTTCAACAGGCATTTGACCGGAAGGGAACCTGGAATTGAACAGCATGAACCGATGTTAGCTCAGTTGGTAGAGCGGAGGACTGTAGTTGGGGATTCCTATCCAGATGAATGCTTAGATCGATAGGTTTGAATCTGGCAGGTCGGATCTTTTTTTCTCTTGTCCTTTTTTTTTTGTGTTACCATGCACATACTTTAGTCACACTGTTATTATTACGTAGTTATTTGGTCAAAGTAAACATTGTGTTTGCTTTTGTATTATACTGTGCATCACTGAGCATGATCCATTTTGGAATTAATTGTTAAAAAATGCCATTTCCAGTAGTCATGTTGTATTCAATTGGGGGTTAAAGATCCTTGTTCCTTAGTGTGTCCAGTAAACTTACTAAATCCTCCAAAGATGCACTTATGTTCTGAAACTAGCTAGGATAATTAATCCAACATGTAAACTTAGAGACCGTTCTTTTCTATTGTTGTGTAGCAAAATTAAGCTAGTGTTGACGTCTCATCTGTACGTCTCATATGTAATTCTACTTTAAGGATAATAAACTGTTTCAATCTCTTTGATCATGGAATATTAGAATCTGTAGCCAAGAGATTTTTAATCATTCAAATATTATTGGGCATTTGGTCTAGTGGTATGATTCTCGCTTAGGGTGCGAGAGGTCCCGAGTTCAATTCTCGGAATGCCCCCTCAATTGATATTATTGTCACCATTTGTTTTGTTTGTTGATCTTCTTTTGCCGGGTCTTCTCTTTCTTTAATTTCATTTATTTCATTTTGTGTTTCTCCATAGACGTATTCCAATTGTAAACTGACATTCTCTCATGGCTATCTGGCAATGCGAACATGGTGTTTGTCTATGTATTGTGCATGACTTGGCATGTTCCATTCTGGATTTTAAAATTAATGCCTGTTTCAGTAGTTAAATGCTGTATTCGTTTAGGATTTAAGGGTCCTTTTTCTTTGTGTGTTCCAGTCTTGTCGTTGAATACTTTTTTTTTTTCGAAATGGAGTCTTGTCGTTGAATACGGATACTGATGTAACCGAAGATGTCCATTTCTATCGAGCCTTCAAGGAACTAGGAAAACAAATTGTCAAATATTTTACTTACCTAAGGAATATCTCAGTGTACACCACTGGTGGAAATCAATATACTACTTGTGGATATGTTTGCAGTCGGTGAATTGGAGGCCATTATGCTAATTTTTTTGGTAAAAGATGGGTTCAAGGTCTGCTTTTAGTTTCCGGCTTGAGGTCAAGTGTGAGTTTGGTCTGTTCTGTTTTAAGGAGAGGGAAGAGCTGAGTCACCTATGATTTTTATGCTATGTGCCGGATGGTGGCAGGATATGAAATAGAGTAAAATGTGTGGGATACATGTTGTAATTATTTCTAGGGAAAATTACATACCCCACCCATGACGTTTGACGAAATTACACACTCCACTCATAAGGTTTCAAAAATTACATTTCTCACTCATGTGGTTTCCCCCGTTTTTCATCCAACAACTTTTCTAATTTTTATTCAATTTAAAAGATGCTTAAAAGTTGTCTGAAATTGATGAAATTTTACATAAACGATGTTAAAATGTTATACTTTGGTTTAGTGATAAATCTAAAAATTTTAAAGCTCAAATGTGACCGGTGGGATCCAGTAAAAATGTGCTAACATGTCACATGTTTTATTAGGCCCCACAGGTCACATGTGAGCTTAAAAAACTTCGGATTTGACATAAGATCAAAATATAACACTTTAGAATCGTTCATATAAAGTTTCATCAATTTCAGACAACGTTTAAGCATCTTTTAAATTGAAAAAATTATACATCAGTTAAAAAAAAAACATTGCAAAATTTCAACATTATCGATGTTTTAACTTACTGAAGTGATTTTTATCACTTAACAGAACATAATGACGGTCCTAATGATGCACAATGTCATCTTATAAATTGATACGTAAAAAACGTACAACTTACATTTAACACCGTTTTTAATTATTTGTGCTAACAAGTACTATCATTCTTTAAAAAAAACTATAAGGGTAAACTGGGTGTGTTTGTGAATAGTTGTTATGTTAGTTGTCAGATTAGCTGCTGAAATAAAGTAGAAATCAAGTAAATAAACTAGAGAAATAAATATGGGTGTGTGTTAGAATGGTAATCTACATGCTACATTTTAGCCTATGGATTTGGGTAAGGTAATTTGGGGATTATGGTTGGGATTACCAAGTGCGGTAATATACGAGTAAAGTGGCAATAAAATTTATATAGTTCGGTCGTAAAAAACTAGTCCATAGGAGGTATGACAGAGGTTATTAGTAAGAGAAGTGGAGTAACGATGAAGATACAAGAAATATTTGTGAGTACTGAGTATGTCTCCCCAAGTTGTGTGTGTTAAATAAATATTCATTGATTGCTATTTGTAGGAAAGATGACGAATGAGTTGGTGTGTCTCCTGGCTTCAAGGCTCATTTCGCTAGCCGGATTGATGACGTGGGGCACGCTTTGAGACGACGCTGACGTCACCTTAGTTAGGTCACGTTGTCATATTAGAGTCCGTTTGTGGTCAGCTGTCACAATAAAGTAAAGGAAAAATGGCGGACACCGACACTAAAGTTGATGACAGCTGTTAGATTAACGTTTTGACACAATATTTGAGTAAAGTAGATAAGAAATAGTAGAACCGACACTAAAAAACAGATGCAAGACGGTGGGAGGCCACAAATGCACTGAAGTTTGACATTTAATTCTTTTGAGTGATATAGAAAATTGGATGAGTTTTAAGATTGAATATTTTGTGTTCTTGTGTCTTTTTTACGTATTTTTTATGTCAGTTTTTTTTCAAGTTGTGAAGTTAGATGAATTTTTTTTATTGAACATTTGTATAATATTTATATTAAAATTGAACAATCAAATATGTAGAATTATTTTTTTGATATTTTTTCTCTTTTAAAAATATATATGATTCAATAAGAGTTGATTGAATAAACTAAAAATATGGCTAGATTGAATAATTATGTTTTTTTACATGATTTTGAATAATTATATTAACTACACGAACATTGTGTTCTAATAAGAGCGCGATCATCAAATAACTCAAAAATGAGTTCTTAACATTCTCTCATATTTCTTCTTCTTAACTTCATTTTAAGAGCCATATCTAATTTTTAACAATACCAAAAAATTCACATATTAGTTTTTAATTTTTTCTCTTTTGTGGAGGATTTGATTAAAATAATAATTATTATGGTGCCCATATTAAAGTTCTTAAAAATGCTCGTAATCTTAATCTCTATCCTTTATCTTATTTACATCTCTTATTTTTACCTTATTTTTTAAACTATTATACTTAGAAACTAGTCATAATCATGATCAATAATCCGTTCTGAAATCATCTTTTAAAAGTGGAGCCCACCAGCACCAGGTTATGGAGAAACGCTGCCAGGATGAGCGTCGGATTGAAAGATACTATAATCTCAATCGTTTGTTTAGTGGGGCCAAAAGAAAAGTAAGCTTCATCTCCACTCAGAAGCTAATCTGAGAAGGAAAATTCATCCGTCAACCTCTTAAACCCTTAACTTCAGTTCTGTTGCCTGGCGTAAGCGCCATCTACATGACAATGAGATCACTTCGCTTGATCGTTAACCGGTCCTTGCGCCGAGAGTTAACACCCATTGGGTTCTTGACCAAAATTTGCAGCTTCTCTACTGAATCTACTAGCAAGAATGATTCTCCATCTCCTTTTTCTACTACTACTTCCGGATCCTCGGGGAGAGACTCGCTGTACAGTAGGATTATACCCATTGGGGACCCAACAGCTTCTATTACCCCAGTTCTCGACCAGTGGCGCGAGCAAGGTCGCGGTCTTACCTCCAATTCTCTCCTCCTCATCCTCAAGCAGCTCCGCAACTACCGCCGCTACAACCACGCTCTTCAGGTTTAAAATTTGTTTCAGTCTTTGTCGAAGTATTATTTGTGCGGCTTTTTGGGGTTGTCTGGCGACGGTGTTTGTTAGGGTAACTGTTTAATGTCTGATCACCAGTAGAATTAGGAGGAATATTATAGTGCTGATTTTTTTAAATTTTAGCGGTGAAGGTTCTTAGCGAATCCCGAAAGCTGATGAAATATTGTGCTGGAGACGGTGAATTGTTATGTGGTTGTTGAATGAATGCGTCAAGTTATGCACGTTAACCGTTTGAGGAAATGAAACCATCAATTTCAACTGGATTTTTCATTTGTATTTTATGGGTTATTCCTGGCAGCCCTTTGATTTATGGGTTGTTTGAGAAGTAGTTATTTTCACAGTTGAGCCATTTGTGTGTTTGAGAGAGAGCGTATTTATGTTCATGGCTGCTAGCTACTAGCCGTTGTGGGAGCTGGATGTAGAAGTTACTAACTGTGGGTTCCAAACGTTATCTAAATATGCAAGAGCTGTTGGTAGAACTTCAATCTGTAGGTAGAAGTTTTCACTGTGACCTACCATGTTGACTATTCTTAAATCTGCAATCTGTATCACTTCGCAAAGCTTGGAATTCATTCATTCAATTTGGTTTGCTTGAGTGTTGATTGTACTATGATCTACTCATCATGTGGAAAAATGGTGGAGATGTTTCAGGTTAATCGAAACTAATATGAAGACTAGACTAGACAAAGCTCAATCACGTGGCTAAAGCCTTAAAACATTTCCAATGTCTTCTGTTGGTTCATTCCTCATTGTTAAAAATTTAATCACTCGTGACAGATATCTGAATGGATGGAGGAGAAATTGAACTTCACGTTAGCACCCAGAGATATTGCTGTTCGGCTGGATCTTATTGCCAAAGTTCGTGGCCTGGAACAAGCAGAGAGATATTTTGACACTGTCCCGGAAGATCGAAGAGGTAGGGATGTTTATGGGGCCTTACTACACTGCTACTCTCGGGCTAAATCCTTGGAGAAAGCAGAGGCTGTCATGCAAAAGTTGCGGGACATGGGATTTGCACAGAGAAATCTTCCTTTCAATACCATGCTGAATCTGTACAGTCAATTGGGAAAAATTGATAAGCTTGACGCCATTCTGCAAGAAATGGAAGACAAGGGCATTCCTTATAATGAGTACACATACAGCACCCGCTTGAATGCTTATATCACTGCATCTGATATTGAGGGAATGGAGAAGTTCCTCTTGAAGATAGAATCTAAGCCTCAAGCCAATGTTAATTGGAATGCTTATGTGGTGGCTGCTCATGGATACCAAAAGGCTGGGTCAATAGACAAAGCGGCAGAGATGCTGGGGAAAGCTGAGAAACTCGTTGATGGAGAGAATAAGAGGACTGCTTATGAGCATATGATTTCACTTTATGCAGCTATGGGGAAGAAGGATGACGTGCATCGTGTATGGAATCTGATCAAATCCCTCGGCAGAGTCTACAATGTGAGCTATCTTTGCATGGTTAGTGCGCTGCTGAAACTGGATGATATGGATAGTGCTGAGAAACTTGTACAAGAATGGGAATCTGGAAATGACAAATGGTTTGATTTCCGTATCCCAAATGTGCTGATAAGTGCCTATTGCAAGAAAGGTCTAGTTGACAAGGCTGAAGCACATGTGAACTGGCTGATTGAAGCAGGTAAGAAACCAACTCCGAGCACATGGGATCGGTTGGCGACTGGATACTGTCAAGCTGATCAGATGGAGAAGGCGGTGGAGGCTATGAGAAAGGCATTCTTGGGGTCCCACCGAAAGTATAAACCGAGCGCTGTTGCTGTTACTAGTTGCCTGGAGTTCTTGAAAGAGAAGGATCCGGAGAAGGTTGAGGAGTTTGTCAAGTTATTCCGAGAACGGTGCACTATTCCAAATGGTGTAGATGTTGGCTTGCTGAATGATGTGGGAAATGATGAGCCTGAAGCTGAAGTACTGGAACGGTAAAAGGTTGGAAGTAGGATCCTAGTGAGTTTTTTTATGGTAGAAATCTCTGTTTTCCCTGTATCTTTTTTAGTGGTGGAACCAAGGGGAATTGAATTCGCAGGATACTCTGATATCGATTCCAGAAATTATGTTGATATAAGCGTGAGTTTGTATTATCATGTATTGTATCCCTTGTATTATGAATGTGGGTGGGTTAGTTTGAATTTTGATCAGCATCAATCAGAGCGCTTCCTGATCTTTTGGATTATGCTAAATTTTTCTTATCATGAATAATTTTTTTTTTCTAAAGAAAGGTACTGTTGTTTGTCATGAGGAAGTGTACAAGTCTTTTGACGTCATTGATGTTCTTTCTCTAGCTCTGAAAGACGGGGCCGCTGCTGGTATGATAGATTAATAAACATGATAATCCTCCGGCTAGAGGTGGCAATTTTTACCCAACCCGATAACCCAACCCATACCCAACCCGAAAATAGTGGGTTTGGGTCACGATTATTGACCCATTTAATTATTGGGTCGGGTATGAGTTACCTATTAAATTTGTGGGTTGGGTAACCCGTAGTTGACTCGATCCGTTTATTTTATTTTATGAAAAATAATAATAAATAAATAGTTAGATAAAAATATAAATATATTACTACGTGCTAACATACTATTAGTATAATACAGATTATGTAGTATCTATTTGATGAGAGGTTGTTTATTTGATAATATTACTTTGTTGTATTTTTTATAAAGCAAAAACAAGAGTATTCGTTATGTGGATTGTCAAAAGACAGGGTGCTGCTCTTTCCTTCACAGCTCCCACTGTGGTCCTATCTCTTCTGTATTCTGAAGATTTTTGTCTATGTTTTAATTCTTTATTCTGAAAGAGAAAATACAGTTATATTTGGCCCAGACACGTACACATTACCTTCTTCTGTTAAGTGCCACTGAGCATGACATGTATGTGGAAAAAGAAAAAAGAAGGAGGATAATGAAAACTCTGGAATATCTACCATATTGAATGTATGATTTCATTCGTTTGTAACTCCGTTTGAGCAATCATATAAAAAATTTAATTCCAGGTCTTTTAAATTTTTCATAGCCTAATCATGTTGGGTTAAACGGGTCGGGTATGAGTTTAATCATTTTATATGGGTTGGGTATGGGTTGATAATTTGTAACCCAAATATTATTGGGTCGGGTATGGGTTAATACAATTTTAATCGGGTCGGATATGGGTGAGCTTCAACCCGACCCCTTAACCCGAATTGCCACCCCTACCTCCGGCTAGCTGAGGCTTACATATCCCTTACCAGCATAACTGAGTTAACAAATTGGTGAATAAATTACGATCTTTCTTCCACATGTCGTCGTTTCGTATTGACAAGTATAGAAGTAACATGGGGCCGTGACCTGTATAAAATAGTACCCTCCGTCCTGAATTGACCGTCCTATTTGCTTTATGACACGTTTTTCCACTTTAATATTAAGCATATAAGATAAAATAATTTTATAAAACTAAATTTTGTAACATATAGTTTATTATGTAAGGATTCATATGCAAAACTTAAATTTTCAAATCAATTTATCTTATATGTTAAAAATTGAAGTCAAACAACATGTCCAAATAGTAAACAGGACAGTCAATTCAGGACAGAGAGAGTATCAAACAGGATTAGTCCAAAGACACGACGGCGGCTATCAATTTCAGATAGTTTCAAGAACTTGGCTTTCTAGAAGGTAGGCGGCCACCACGAGTTCTATTCCTGAGATTTGGATTAGTTCGTTTTCAGGAGGAACGGTCTACCTTGTGACTTGAATCGTCAACGACCTGTCAA
The DNA here is from genome assembly GCA_023374045.1 of Limonium bicolor. Classification (NCBI taxonomy): domain Eukaryota; kingdom Viridiplantae; phylum Streptophyta; class Magnoliopsida; order Caryophyllales; family Plumbaginaceae; genus Limonium; species Limonium bicolor. The sequence goes on along the minus strand of CM041780.1, from coordinate 194,860,224 downwards.
CTAACCATCAAATTTTTGCCAATGTTGCAGAAGAAAACTGAAACAATAATATAATATGTGGATGAAATCCAATTCTTTATGTACAATATTTTACAGGTGGCGTAGTCCCAATTCATGTTTTTTAATGGCAACAATTATAGCCTCAACCTCAACATCATCGACTTTTCCTTGAATGTATTCTGCCATGGACATTAATCTTGAATCCTGCAAAGCGGGTCGGATGCCAATTTCAAAAATCCTCACAATTGTTCAAACTAGTCAATTCTCCCGAAATAGCTATTTAGAGTTTGAAATAGTTATAAGTAAACATAACAATAAGTACCTTTTTTATTTTAACTCAACCGTTTGATTTATTTTTAACCTCTAACGGAGATAGGCACACCTGCACCTCTCTCTCCCTGAATCCTGTGAGTTTCGATAAATGGGAAGCATGAATCCTGTGGGTTTCCATCAACCGTACACATGATGGATGTAACGCAATCTCAACTGAACAAAATCAAGCAAGACACCTCAGCATCTCAAGAAACCAACTCGCTGTAAATACTTGGCCCAATTGCTGTTTCGTTTTCCTTTTTCGATCAAAGGAACATTAGCCCATCGATCTCTAAAAACAGATATAACAACTTCATACAAGAACACAAGCAACTTGCCATCATTACCACGAAAACACGGATCAACTCTGTATTTCACTAACAGCTCCAACCATAAACCCTTGTCAATTATGCCGTTGATTACACGTACTTCACTACTTGCCTGTGATCATTTCATAATAATAAGCTAAGCTCCTATAACTGGATCTATTGGGTGGATTCTCAGTGCATTACACAACAATTGCTGCCATGGGGGAATACATATTTGGGCATATATATACAGTAAACCCAAATGTATACACCTCTAGAACTACTAGTACAACTTAGAACAGTAACAGACACAAAACTAAACAACAACAAAGGAAAAAACTCAGCCTGCTCAGAGATCTATCAGCCTGAACCACTTGTCTCCTTGCCCTTGCATTACTTGTCGCTGCAACTGTACGAACCACCAGGGTTTGTGTACAACAACGGCAACTGTGAACCGCCACCGAACCGACGTGCACAAAGCAATTCACCAAACATACCAATCACCGGGTGGAATGTTGTACTCCCGGCAAGATTGATGGCTTGAGCAGGTGAGGAGAATGTAAATTCAGTTCCATATGGTGCTGTGGGGTGGATATCATGATTCTGAAGTAGTTGTCTTGGGATAACTGTATGATTGGATGAAACCGTGAGATGGACCCTTTGGCCGTCCAGGAATGGGATTCACCGAGTCTTCCTTCTCTTCATCATGATCAGAGTGTTTCAAAGTTGAGTTTAAAGCATAGAGTGGTACTAAAGTTGACTCTGATATCTCAGATTTACAAACAGGGCACTGTGGTGCTTCCTGCGGTTCAGACATCTCAGATGTGTTGCTCTGGACATTGATCCATTTGTATATACACGGCCAACAGTAGAGGTGACCGCACAAGGTCACCACTGGGTCCTGGACTGAGTCAAGGCATATGTTGCAGTCAAACCCGCTTGATGGGTTACTCATCTCACTCGATTCGAATGAAGATGATGAGTTCCACTTCTCAGATTCCATTCCTTTGGAGTGGTTATGCGCTACATTATCAGGATAACAGTGTTCCATTGAAGTGGTTTTCAGTCGTGAGCCTGAGAAAGATGAGAAAAATGAAATTAGAATTATTCAACCAAAGAGAATAATAATAGTAAGATGCTAACTAATCTAGTAGAGGCAAAATAAGACACAATACAGATGGGAGTTGATGGGCCTGGTAATGAAGTGAAAACTCATCCGAAAGGGTTTTGGTTGAAGATGGGTCATGGGTCCTACCATGAAAACAAAAAACTTAACTATAAACAGACAAGGGGGCACTAACTCTCACGAATAAAGGGATGGGAAGACATATACCAACCAACATTGAGGATTCAATAATACAGCAAAAGAGGAAAAATCATCAAACATCATAAAATTGACATCCACACAAACTTCAACCATACGGATGGGCAATTACTTGAGGAAGGGAAATATTAAAAATAATAATTACTCATCAGAAACCAACTAAAAAATCTTATGGTAGAGCTAAGCTACCAAATTGACACATCACTTTAATAGGAAATATACATACATGTGAAAAAACAAAAACCAAGGACGAAGCTATA
>CM041780.1:194826367-194857520 GCA_023374045.1 Limonium bicolor | reverse complement strand
ATTGAACAATCAAATATGTAGAATTTTTTTTATATTTATGCTCTTTTAAAATATATGACTGTAGATTCTTAAATATATTATGAAATTTAAAACTACATTCAATAAGAGTTGATTGAATAAACTAAAAATGTGGCTAGTTTGAATAATTATGTTTTTTTACATAATTTTGAATAATTATATTAACTACACCATTGTGCTCTAATAAGAGCGATCATCAAATAACTCAAAAATGAGTTCTCTTTCTCAACTTCATTTTAAGAGTCCATATCTAATTTTTAACAGTATCAAAGAACTCATAATTAGTTTTTAATTTTTTCTCTTTTGTGGAGGACTATGATTAGAATAATAATTGTTGTGGTGCCCATATTTAAGTTATTAAAAATTCTCCTAATCTTAATTTCTATCCTTTATCTTATTTACGTCCCCTATTTTTACCTTATTTTTTTTTAACTAAGATACTTAAAAACTAGTCATAACATAATCATGATCAATAATCCGTTCCGAAATCTTCTTTTAAGTGGAGCCCACCAGCACCAGGTTAGAAGAGAAACGCTGCCAGGATGAGCGTCGGATTGAGAGATACTATAATCTCAATCGTTTGTTTAGTGGGGCCAAAAGAAAAGTAAGCTTCATCTCCACCAAAGGAGGGACCATGAGTAGTTCAACACATTTTTAGCCTTTAGATTAGAATTTAGTTTTTCAAATATTAATCCAATCGTAAATATTTTTACTTAGTTAATAATTAGTTTTCAAAAATTTAAAAACAAACAAATAAATATAGAAGGGTATAATAGACAACTTTTTCCACCAATAACTATCATCTCATTGAATATAATGACAGTTTCCACGCCACATCCTTTACTCTGTCCTCTTTCTTTTATATCAAAAAAAAAAAAAACAACTTCCTCCTTCACTATGGTTTCGGTTAAACATATTGATGATTTATTTTTTCTTTAGAAACTAGATCGTGGGACACATTTAATATTTATTCTTTATTTCTAAAATTACAAATGTACTTTGACATCTATTTAGATTTTATTAATTCCCCATATTTAAGTGAAAGTGTAGATATTTAAGTAATAATAGATTTTTTAAAATGTAGGTGTAGATTTGTTGGATAAAAGAGTAATATTTAAATTTAATCCTTATTTAGTTGATAGTGTAGATTTTTAAGTAAATTGATAGATTTTCCATATTGTAAGTGTAGATTTGTTTGACAGAGTGTGGATTGTCATTTTAGGAAAACAATTGATAACAAATAGTGGATTTTATTTTTTATGCTTTTATATTTATTTATACGGATCTTCTCAACAGAATTTTTAGTTTGTTATTTTAAAATGATTTTTTTACTTAAAACTTGGTATTTTTTTTTATTTTATTTTTAAATTCATTACTTCACTAAAAATATATTGCTAGGGAATATTTATTATAATTGATAGTTTTTTTTATCTAAAGCTAGATCGTGTAATATATCTTCTTTATTTCTAAATAAAAAAACTTTGATATCTGTTTAGATTTTTCTCATCTAATGAAAATATAAATATTAAAGTAAACTGATATATTTTTTAAAATGTAGGTGTAGATTTTTTTGATAAAAGTGTAGATTTTAAATTTACACAATACAATTAATAAAAAAATTTAATTTATTTTATTTGATGTTCTTATATTTGTTTTAAAAAAGTCTTCTTAGCAGAATTTCTAATTTGCAATTCTAAATAAAAGTTTTTGCTTAAACGTGGGATCTTTTTATTATTATTTTTTCAAAATCACTTCTTAGTGCCATTTCGGTTAAAAAATTGATAGAAATTGTGGGAATATTTACTTTGACATGCATTTATATTTTTATTAATTTCTGAAAGTGTAGATATTTAGGTAAAATGATTGATTTTTCAAGTATAGTGTAGATTTGTTTGATAGACGTGTAGATTTTTATAATTCATCATTTGAGTAAAGTGTATATATTTAAGTAAAATGATGGATTTTTCAAAATGTAGGTGTAGATTTGTTTGATAGTAGTGTAGATTTGTTTGATAAAAGTGTAGATTTGTTTAATAAAGTTAGATTTTATAATTGTATATATATTTAAGTAAATGATAGATTTTTCAAAATGTAGGTGTGTGTTGTTTGATAAATACAGATTTTTAGTAATTTCTCATTTTATTAGAAGTGTAGATATTTAAGTAAATTATAGATTTTATAAAATGTTTGTGTAGATTTGTTTAGTAAAAATGTAGATTTTGAATTTTTGACAATACAACTCTAAAATGGAAGAGTTAAATTATTTTAGTGAGTAACAAATAATACAACACAACAATTTCACTTGTGATGTTTTTATATTTATTTTAAAGGGTCGATGTCAAAAGAGTTTCTAATTGCTTATTTTAAACTAATTTGCTTAAAATGTGGATCTTTATCTTTCTTTTTTCTAACTAGATGAGCTACATCTGCATTTAAAAAAATTGATGGTTTACACCTTTTTTGTAAATTAGATTGTTGGAATATAAACTCATTTAATATTAATTCTTATTTATGTAAAATGTAGATATATATAAAGTACATGACCCAATTTTTAAAATGCAACTGTATATATATTTGACAGAAGTGACATTTTTATTAATTTCTTTTTTAGGTAAAAGTGTAGATATTTATCTAAAAGGATAGATTTTTTAAACTGCAGGTGTGGATTTGTTGATCAAAGTGTACATTTTTAATTTAGACAACACAATTTTTAAAATGAAAGAGTGGATTTTTAGTTAGTAATAAATAAACTCAGCCCAACAACTTATCTTCTTATATTTAATTTAAAGAATTCATGTCAAAAAAATATTGCTGAAAACTTGGGATCTTTTATTTTTCAAATCATCATTCTATTTCAATTTCAAATCGTGCGAATTGATCGTGGGAGAAGTTTTCTTTTTCTTTATTTTCAAAATTAAAAATTTTTTTACATCTATCACCCTCGATTTCAATTTTTGATAAAAAAAATTACATCGTGGGAATATTGATGATGGAGAATGCATTTTTCTTTATTTATAATACTACAAATTGATTTTGACATCTATACCTTATAATAAACAATGGAATATAAACCATCCATTTATTTTTTAAAGATTCAATGGCTATGATTTAATTGACTCAGAAATCACCGCGTTGTCATCTCCACTCAGAAGCTAATCTGAGAAGGAAAATTCATCCGTCAACCTCTTAAACCCTTAACTTCAGTTCTGTCGCCTGGCGTAAGCGCCATCTACATGACAATGAGATCACTTCGCTTGATCGTTAACCGGTCCTTGCGCCGAGAGTTAACACCCATTGGGTTCTTGACCAAAATTTGCAGCTTCTCTACTGAATCTACTAGCAAGAATGATTCTCCATCTCCTTTTTCTACTACTACTTCCGGATCCTCGGGGAGAGACTCGCTGTACAGTAGGATTATACCCATTGGGGACCCAACAGCTTCTATTACCCCAGTTCTCGACCAGTGGCGCGAGCTAGGTCGCGGTCTTACCTCCAATTCTCTCCTCCTCATCCTCAAGCAGCTCCGCAACTACCGCCGCTACAACCACGCTCTTCAGGTTTAAAATTTGTTTCAGTCTTTATCGAAGTATTATTTGTGCGGCTTTTTGGGGCTGTCTGGCGACGGTGTTTGTTAGGGTAACTGTTTAATGTCTGATCACCAGTAGAATTAGGAGGAATATTATAGTGCTGATTTTCTTAAATTTTAGCGGTGAAGGTTCTTAGCGAATCCCGAAAGTTGATGAAATATTGTGCTGGAGACGGTGAATTGTTATGTGGTTGTTGAATGAATGCGTCTAGTTATGCACGTTAACCGTTTGAGGAAATGAAACCATCAATTTCAACTGTGGATTTTTCATTTGTATTTTATGGGTTATTCCTGGCAGCCCTTTGATTTATGGCTTGTTTGAGATGTAGTTGTTTTCACAGTTGAGCCATTTGTGTGTTTGAGAGAGAGCGTATCTATGTTCATGTCTGCTAGCTACTAGCCGTTGTGGGAGCTGGAGGTAGAAGTTACTAACTGTGGGTTCCAAACGTTATCTAAATATGCAAGAGTTGTTGGTAGAACTTCAATCTGTAGGTAGAAGTTTTCACTGTGAGCTACCATGTTGACTATTCTTAAATCTGCAATCTGTATCACTTGGCAAAGCTTGGAATTCATTCATTCAATTTGGTTTGCTTGAGTGTTGATTGTACTATGATCTACTCATCATGTGGAAAAATGGTGGAGATGTTTCAGGTTAATCGAAACTAATATGAAGACTAGACTAGACAAAAGCTCAGTCACGTGGCTAAAGCCTTAAAAACATTTCCAATGTCTTCTGTTGGTTCATTCCTCGTTGTTAAAATTTAATCACTCGTGACAGATATCTGAATGGATGGAGGAGAAATTGAACTTCACGTTAGCACCCAGAGATATTGCTGTTCGGCTGGATCTTATTGCCAAAGTTCGTGGCCTGGAACAAGCAGAGAGATATTTTGACACTGTCCCGGAAGATCGAAGAGGTAGGGATGTTTATGGGGCCTTACTACACTGCTACTCTCGGGCAAAATCCTTGGAGAAAGCAGAGGCTGTCATGCAAAAGTTGCGGGACATGGGATTTGCACAGAGAAATCTTCCTTTCAATACCATGCTGAATCTGTACAGTCAATTAGGAAAAATTGATAAGCTTGACGCCATTCTGCAAGAAATGGAAGACAAGGGCATTCCTTATAATGAGTACACATACAGCACCCGCTTGAATGCTTATATCACTGCGTCTGATATTGAGGGAATGGAGAAGTTCCTCTTGAAGATAGAATCTAAGCCTGAAGCCAATGTTAATTGGAATGCTTATGTGGTGGCTGCTCATGGATACCAAAAGGCTGGGTCAATAGACAAAGCGGCGGAGATGCTGGGGAAAGCTGAGAAACTCATTGATGGAGAGAATAAGAGGACTGCTTATGAGCATATGATTTCACTTTATGCAGCTATGGGAAAGAAGGATGACGTGCATCGTGTATGGAATCTGATCAAATCCCTCGGCAGAGTCTACAATGTGAGCTATCTTTGCATGGTTAGTGCGCTGCTGAAACTGGATGATATGGATGGTGCTGAGAAACTTGTACAAGAATGGGAATCTGGAAAGGACAAATGGTTTGATTTCCGTATCCCAAATGTGCTGATAAGTGCCTATTGCAAGAAAGGTCTAGTTGACAAGGCTGAAGCGCATGTGAACTGGCTGATTGAAGCAGGTAAGAAACCAACTCCGAGCACATGGGATCGGTTGGCGACTGGATACTGTCAAGCTGATCAGATGGAGAAGGCGGTGGAGGCTATGAGGAAGGCATTCTTGGGGTCCCACCGAAAGTATAAACCGAGCGCTGTTGCTGTTACTAGTTGTCTGGAGTTCTTGAAAGAGAAGGATCCGGAGAAGGTTGAGGAGTTTGTCAAGTTATTCCGAGAGCGGTGCACTATTCCAAATGGTGTAGATGTGGGCTTGCTGAATGATGTGGGAAATGATGAGCCTGAAGCTGAAGTACTGGAACGGTAAAAGGTTGGAAGTAGGATCCTAGTGAGTTTTTTTATGGTAGAAATCTCTGTTTTCCCTGTTTCTTTTTTTGTCGTGGAACTAAGGGGAATTGAATTCGCAGGATACTCTTATATCGATTCCAGAAATTATGTTGATATAAGCGTGAGTTTGTATTATCATGTATTGTATCCCTTGTATTATGACCGTGGGTTAGTTTGAATTTTGATCAGAAATCAATCAGAGCGCGTCCTGATCTTTTGGATTATGCTAAATCCATATCAGGTACTTGATGAATAATTATTTTTCTAAAGAAAGGTTCTGTTGTTTGTCATGAGGAAGTGTACAAGTCTTTTAACGTCATTGATGTTCTTTCTCTAGCTCTGAAAGACGGGGCCGCTGCTGGTATGATAGATTAATAAACATGATAATCCTCCGGCTAGCTGAGGCTTACACATCCCTTGCCAGCATAACTGAGTTAACAAATTGGTGAATAAAATACGATCTTTCTTCCACATGTCGTTTCGTATTGACAAGTATAGAAGTAACAAACAGGATTAGTCCAAAGACCCGACGGCGGCTATCAATTTCAGATAGTTTCAAGAACTTGGCTTTCTAGAAGGTAGGCGGCCACCACGAGTTCTATTCCTGAGATTTGGATTAGTTCGTTTTCAGGAGGAACGGTCTACCTTGTGACTTGAATCGTCAACGACCTGTCAACTAACCATCAAATTTTTGCCAATGTTGCAGAAGAAAACTGAAACAATAATATAATATGTGGATGAAATCCAATTGTTTATGTACAATATTTTACAGGTGGCGTAGTGCCAATTCATGTTTTTTAATGGCAACAATTATAGCCTCAACCCTCAACATCATTGAATTTTCCTTAAATGTATTCGGCCATGGACATTAATCTTGAATACTGCAAAGTGGGTCGGTATGCCAATTTCAAAAATCCTCACAATTGTTCAAACTAATAAATTCTCCTGAAATAGCTATTTAAAGTTCGAAATAGTTATAAGTAAACATAACAATAAGTACATTTTTATTTTAACTCAACCGTTTGATTTATTTTTAACCTCGGATGGAGATAGGCACACCTGCACCTCTCTCCCTGAATCCTGTGAGTTTCGATAAATCGGAAGCATGAATCCTGTGGGTTTCCATCAACCGTACACATGATGGATGTAACGCAATCTCAACAGAACAAAATCAAGCAAGACACCTCAGCCTTAAACCAACTCGCTGTAAATACTTGGCCCAATTGCTGTTTCGTTTTCCTTTTTCGATCAAAGGAACATTAGCCCATCGATCTCTAAAAACAGATATAACAACTTCATACAAGAACACAAGCAACTTGCCATCATTACCACGAAAACACGGATCAACTCTGTATTTCACTAACAGCTCCAACCATAAACCCTTGTCAACTATGCCGTTGATTACACGTACTTCACTACTTGCCTGTGATCATTTCATAATAATAAGCTAAGCTCCTATAACTGGATCTATTGGGTGGATTCTCAGTGCATTACACAAACAATTGCTGCCATGGGGGAATACATATTTGGGCATATATATACAGTAAACCCAAATTTATACACCTCTAGAACTACTAGTACAACTTAGAACAGTAACAGACACAAAACTAAACAACAACAAAGGAAAAAACTCAGCCTGCTCAGAGATCTATCAGCCTGAACCACTTGCCTCCTCGCCCTTGCATTACTTGTCGCTGCAACACTGTACGAACCACCAGGGTTTGTGTACAACAACGGCAACTGTGAACCGCCACCAACCGACGTGCACAAAGCAATTCACCAAACATACCAATAACTGGGTGGAATGTTGTACTCCCAGCAAGATTGATGGCTTGAGCAGGTGAGGAGAATGTAAATTCAGTTCCATATGGTGCTGTTGGTGGATATCATGATTCTGAAGTAGTTGTCTTGGGATAACTGTACGATTGGATGACGGAACAACACCGTGAGATGGACCCTTTGGCCGTCCAGGAATGGTGAGATTCACCGAGTCTTCCTTCTCTTCATCATGATCAGAGTGTTTCAAAGTTGAGTTTAAGGCATAGAGTGGTACTAAAGTTGACTCTGATATCTCAGATTTACAAACAGGGCACTGTGGTGCTTCCTGCGGTTCAGACATCTCAGATGTGTTGCTCTGGACATTGATCCATTTGTATATACACGGCCAACAGTAGAGGTGACCGCACAAGTGACCACCGGGTCCTGGACTGAGTCAAGGCATATGTTGCAGTCAAACCCGCTTGATGGGTTACTCATCTCACTCGACTCGAATGGAGATGATGAGTTCCACTTCTCAGATTCCATTCCTTTGGAGTGGTTATGCGCTACATTATCAGGATAACAGTGTTCCATTGAAGTGGTTTTCAGTCGTGAGCCTGAGAAAGATGAGAAAAGTGAAATTAGAATTATTCAACCAAAGAGAATAATAATAGTAAGATGCTAACTAATCTAGTAGAGGCAAAATAAGACACAATACATATGGGATTTGATGGGTCTGGTAATGAAGTGAAAACTCATCCAAAAGGGTTTTTGATCGAAGATGGGTCATGGGTCCTACAATGAAGGGATGGGATGACATATACCAACCAACATTGAGGATTCAATAATACAGCAAAAGAGGAAAAATCATCAACATCATAAAATTGACACCCACACAAACTTCAATCATACGGATGGGCAATTACTTGAGGAAGGGAAATATCAAGAATAATAATTACTCAGTAGTCTGTAGTCATGGGATACAAGGCAAAAAAAAAAAAGATTCAACAATTAAAACCTCTTATACATCCTTATCCCTCCTTTTGAACTCATCAGAAACCAACTAAAAAATCTTATGGTAGAGCTAAGCTACCAAATTGACACATCACTTTAATAGGAAATATACATACATGTGAAAAAAAATCAAAGATGAAGCTATATTAGAGAAAATAGTTTCTTCAAGTACAAAATAAGCACTGCCTACTACTACCCACTTATTAGTAATTCATTCAAATCAACAGAGGGAACTCAACTAAAAAGAAAACAGGGAATGGTAGTAAGCATGATCTGAATCTGGCTTAGTGGGTAAAGATTAGTTCACCAGTAACTACGAATTCACTACTGCTAAAACTCCAAAACCAAGCAGAGCTATACATTTGTCCACAGTTTTCAACTTTCAGAAACGTTGTAAGAATTATGTTTTATGAAACCACCAGCTCCTAAAAAGATCATAGTTTTGCATATTCATGTTAACGGTTAGTAGAATACAGACAAAAAAAAAAAAACTAAACGGGATTTAAACCACTAAACGGGATTTGGACCGCTGATGAATTAACTTCGTAGGGTAAGAAGTTCTTTCATATAAATCAAGTAGAATATTCCGGAAATTTCTTTAGTGTGCTAACTTATTGCGTGTACGAAAATGTAAGAAAATTAACCCTAACGATAAACGTCAAAACCCATTTTGCATTTTTTTAAGTTAAAATCAATCGCTCTAACCAGCCAATAGAAGCATACGCAGGAGAAGTAAATCGTCATTAGTTATCTTAAAGAGAAATGAAAAGTTTTTTGAAAAGGAAATAGCTTCAGTTCGTATAGTTTGTTAACTCAAAACAATTTACAGACAAATAACGAATTTGGTTTTAGAAAATGTATAGCAAGATGAGGAAATGAAAGGACGGTATAAGTTTAGATAGTAGAGAATACACTCACCAAATAGAGTAAGGAAAAGTGTCGGGAGAGAAAAGAACGAGGAACGCGCTTTTTTGAGGGTGAGGAACAAAAAAAGAGCAAACGATTCAAATGAGGTGCTGCTGATTTGCTTCTTTTCGCTTAAACTGTCAATAATTGAGGTGAAGTGAGAAGAACTAGGTAGAGGCGGAGATGAGGATGTGTGATTTCCGAGATGAGGGATGATTCTCTGTGTTTGAGATTTAGGTGATGAAGAAGGAAGGAGGATTGATTGGGGGGTTTGGGGGGTTGAGTTGAATTGTTGAGAAACTAGTAACTCAGTACGTTTATAAGGGCATCCACAGTGGTGTGGATTCCACCCATATTTGTCAGTAAGAAATTAAAAAAAGAGTTACAGTGGTGTGGAATCCACACCAATTCTTTTCATCGTTCCTTATTTAAGCAACGTACGGAAAACTAAATTCATTGGTTGTTTCTCTGTTTTGTCTGACACATACAATAAAAAAAATATTTACTGCTTTCTAAAATAATTTTACAATTCTTATCTCAACTACATCTCAATTAGTATTAATACATTAATAAGATAGTGAGAGGAGTGAGAAGGTTATGAAACTCCCTTATTGTAGGGATGAACAAATGAATTGATTGCTTAGACAATAAAAAAATATTTTATGGTGACATGGCACCTAGGTTTCTGTTAAGAAACCCATAAGCATTGTGGATGCCCTAAGGAGCGATCCTTTTCAAAGAGAGAGAAGAGAGAACGCGACGGGAAGTGGGGCCTTTGTTGGATGGGACCAATGACGTGGCACCGGGATTTGGGTTTCATAGTGCGGTGATGGTGTGATTTTTTTTCGTTTTTTGATTATCTTGTCTCTTTTTCCTTTTTTTTTCGTTGATATTTATCTTCTCTTTTACTAGTAGTAGTAGTAGTTTTTTTGGCTTTTAGTTGGCGATTAGATTAGATAGGTGAAGGAGAGTGATAGATACAAATGGAGTAGTCCCCACTCTCCAACCCCAAGTGCTTCGAGATGGAATTTGCCTGTTGGCGTGTGGCGGCGATTAGGAGGATCAGGTCCCAGTCATTAGTATTATTAGGGGTTTACTATAAAAAGATTAAAGTAGCCCCAAAATGGGAATTGAGTTAGTACGGAATTCTATAAACAACTGCTGGTTACACATATATAGGAATTTTTTTATTACATATATAAAATATAATGTGGATATATTAAAATTGACATAGAAATTGTAGATCAATATTTTAGAAATGTTTATATTATTAGATAGACAAACAAAAAATTTACTATTTACAAATCATGCTTTTTCGACAGAGTATATAGTAATTTTGTGTATCTTATTGGATTAGTCTGCAGATTCCTTGGTATAAAGTGTGTGGTCGTAGGCGTGCCGGCCATATATAGTTCTAGATGGAGAAGTGGATGTTTACGAATTTTCTTCTATACTATTCTCTCTCATTTCTTTTTTATTCGAGTGTCTTTCTATAATAGTACGTACAAGTTATAATTTAATGTATTTCTCTGATTCTACTCAAATATAAGACTAATAAAATAAAATTAGGAAGAAAACCTGATTCAAGAAGGAATATAACTTATTTACCTCAATTCAAAGAAGAATGATATCAACCCAATAAGAAACAAAGCAATATATTGATACAAACATATGTATAACGTACACATATATTAAAGGTACAAGGTATTTATTTGAGCAACGCTACTAATACAACAATTAATTAGTGTGCTGTATCATCAACGCAAACATACGTTCGGTGCATCATTATGGGACCGTTCTATAGGTAGATGAAGTAAAAGAATAAAGGTGATAAATGAAAAACACTTGTTGATACATTATTAGTTTATATTTTAGGCCGGCCCCATCACACAAATGAAAATGACATTAATGATAAAGGCTGGAATATATCTACGTTTTAATTTTGATTAAGTCCCCTGTCCAACGTACCATAGATGTGACTAAGTTCACCATTATATGTGATTGCGAAAAAAAAGTACACCATTATATGTATTATTAACTCAGATGTGTTGTTCGTACGGCACTAAACATCTAATCCAGTCACTTGTTTGATTTATGGTACATTTTTTTTAAGTATATACGATAAATAATTTTATAAAACTAAATTTTATAATATATAATTTATCACCTAGGATTTATTTATAAAATTTAAAATTTTAAAATTATTTTATCTTATATATTAAAGATTGAAGTTAAACGATATATCCAAATGATGTCCGAATATCTGATATTGAGATGTGAGGAGAAGTTTGTGAGGAGAAGTTTGAGTGACATAAGTTGTGTGTAGTAGGAGAGTATGTTATAAAAAATAGTTTATTTTTCAAAGTAAAATGAAGATAACATTGTTTCAAAATGATTCAAATAATGTGACGACGATGAGATGTACTTAGTGATAAGGATAATTATGATTAGCTCTATGAGGGTTTCTACGTACTTTTATATCTAATTTAATTGATATTGGTTTGTATTGTAATGACATGGCTAGATGTCTATACTTGATTAAGTTTCACTTGCATTGCATGTGGGCTATGGTCCGCTGGATTTGGGTTTGCGGTTGTGGAATGTTGTAGTATTAAATAAGTGTACGTGATGGATGTCGTCGCGCGGGTAGTTGTTTAATAATGATTGTGTTGGTGGTTGCGCATTAGTATGTTTGTGGTGATTGGCTGGTACTGATGGAAGATGATTTGGTTTTCATTTTGTTTGTTGGTAAGTGGCTTATGTTTGGGATAATGTTCTTATTAATTTAAGCTCTCTAGTGATCTGGTATAACTTTGCAGTTCAATCTTGTTTGATCCGCGTATTACTCTTTACAGAGGATTACATATTATTTTCTTCCTATGGATAAACTATATTATATCTTATAGGTGTTGCTAACTTATAACAATATTCAAAATGTTAATACAAGAGCATCATATACAGAGTTAGAATAATGGTGATACTATTGATTGGTAGGGAACTTTTTTTATTTATATAATTAGTACGTGGCACAGGCGCATCAATCCACCGAAATTTGATTTAATTAGTAGAAAATTGTCTTACAGGAAAATATATATACTTGTCAACTCACATTTTCTTACTACTTATATAATATATTCTTACGATGGAAGAACTTGTGCTATTACCATTTATCTCTATTATTTCCTTTTTGAACAATTCTCAGCCTATGCTTTGGATGTAGATTTTTCTGCATTGAGACATTAGCTTCTTGCATTGTTGTGGTAGTATTTTGACTCTAAAAAACACCCTTGCTTGACTTCATTTTGATTCCTATAAGATTTTTAAGCACTCGATTTTCATCCAAATTTTCACAACGTAATTCTTTGGCAAATACATGAGCTTGTCTCACCAATAGAACTATATATAAGTTGGTTGAAATTGATCTGTATGGTAAGGAACTTTCAAATTGGTTAGATATAAACCCGTTTTTCTAGTATAGTGTATGTAGACAAGCTCATGTGGCAGATTGCAGATTTCTAGTGAGCCTTTTTTCCTCAAATTGGGTCGGTTTTGGATAGAAATATGTGATGCAGGTAGTGATTCATGTTCCTCTTATATGTTTAATGCTTGTAATTTTTTTTCTTCCGGATTTGATAAATTTTGCCTTTGGTGTGTGGAAAGTTGGTTTTTGTTACTTTGAAGTCTAAAAGACTTTATACCTCTCAAGTTAGTATGTGGAATATTTGGCCATGTAACTCGAATTATAAAAAAAATGGATCTAAAAGTGAATAAACTGATTTAAGAATGATTGCATATGGTGTCGTTTGGGGACACAGCTTCTCAAGCTTCCAGCAGCTGACAACTTCTCAATTTTTAAAATCAGCAGGTTTCCACCAAACACCTAAAACCAGCAGTTGACAGCTTTTATAAAATCATCAGCTGACAGCTTCTCAATTTCCCCTCTACTTTTTAAAACACAATCCACCAAACACTAAACCAGCAGCTGTCAGCTTCTGTAAAACCATCAGCAGACAGCTTCTCAATTTCCAGCAGCAGGACCCAGCAGCAGCCCCTAACAGCTGTCCCCAAACGAACCCATTCTCGATTCTAGAAAGATCTTGGACCTATTATTATCTTTTGTAAGGGCTGGATTGTACTTACTATATTAATGTTAATTCTTACCTACTCTAAAAGATCTCTTCACTGGCTTTATGGTTGTTTGGTCTTATTGTTTGCACGTGCATCTAGAAGCACCGACAATTCTTCTTATCACAAGCGCGTTATGTTATGAAGCAAATAGATAGACAGTAGATTCCGATCTATAAACCATCGGTAACCTGATTTATAATTTGCAAGCATGTGTTCGATTAATTATCAAGTAATTAAAACTGAAAGTTTGTTTTAAGGCAATCTATTAATTAAAAGATAAATTTAACAACCCAATATATATATTATAGTAAAATTGTATCTCAAGAAAGTTATTGAATAATTTCTTTCTAAAAAATAAGATAGATAGTCAAGAAAGTTATGGATCAGATATCATTTATCTATGAATTTTATTAAAAAATATTATTTATTGATTAATCAGTTGGTTTACGTATTATTAATTAGTTAATCAATTAATTTATGAATTATTAGTTATTAAATCAGTTCACAAAATCTAATATAAAAAATAAATTATCTTAATTTTTAAATAATCATCTAGTTTTTAAATCAATTATAGCTATCACCAGCCATCTCTTAAAAGCTAAAAGAATGGGACTTATAGGGTACATAGCTTCGTTACCAACTGATCTTATAATAATGTATATCTATATATGTTTCATGTTTCTAGAAGGCAGCCAAACAAAAACAACAAATAAAGCAGCTGCAATAAGTTGTCGCTATGAGAGCAGAGCATTCAATCCATACATCTCTGCAAACATATGCTCCTTCTAGAAACTCGATAAATTACAAACCGTTAAATCATGACGTAAAAACAAAATAATGCACTGTAGTGTAGTACTACTATTAATAGTTATGAGGGGACTTCAATTGTAACTTTGCTTCTGTTTTTCATTTATGTTTTCTCCAACCTTTTTTTTATGTTGGTGTATCGGGTAAATCCAATTATTAACGCGAGTGCCTGTTAATTAAATCGGATAAATCAAAGAAGATAAGTCCGACTGAAATAAAAAAGATAATAAAGGGGGCAGGTTGAAGAATTAATCATCCATCAAGTGGTATTTTATAAGCTGAAAAGAAAAAGAATTAGTGACTACCCCATTCTCCATCAAATCGTTATCTTTCAACTTCTTCTGCCAGAAACAATGTAGTAGTAAAAAGATATTCATATTTTGTAAGCTGAAAAAGAAAATAATAATTCAACGTTTTGTCAAAACTCTCTAGAACTTTCGATCGATTGGAGAATTCTTCCCCCTCATTTCGTCTCTTGAGTACTCCACTCCATCACCTAATTCTTTACTAGCTACTTGCACACAGTTTGTTCCCATCTAGATGTTTATAATATATAGTTTATCTTTCAAAATATACTGTATCAAATATCCAATCCTTTTTTCCCCGTTTAACCCAACAGTACTTAAAATAGACATACAGTACAGATAAGTAATTTTTGAACATGTCAGAAAAAGTTACATCTCATGTCTTTATCTAGCTAGCTATATTATGTTGTACACTTGTAGTGGTAGGCCCCTTTTATTTTTGTAAGTATATCATCCATCTAGAAACTTAATTGGGAAAGTGACATAAACGTGCTTGCTTATATTGACTATGCGCGTTCATTTTATGTTGTACGTTACTAATTTTATACACGTACACATGCCTTTCTAATTTGTTTTAATGTTTAAGGTACAAAAAAATAGTGCAATAAATTTATTACAGACTGACAGAAAATTGTTTTGAGAAAAGTATACCATATGTACGTATGTATACTGTATATCTTCATACTGTTGTAGTATATCCATAAGTTATGGAGCTAAGAAGTATTATATTTCTCATTCACTTATGAGAGATGGAGAATCAAGTTAGCAGGGGCGGAGACAAAATTTTTTTTAAGGAGGATTAGATTTTTTTAATAATATTAATTAATTTTTAATTTTTTAAATTAATATAAATTTTCAATATTTATAATTATATTTTAAAAATTCATAATCGATATATAGTTTGACATAAAAATTAAATTAAATTGAAATATATAAATTAATAATGAAGTTTGTTTTACCTTTTTTTATTTCTGATTTTGAAAAACGGGTATACAAAAAATAAGTTAATGTCAATATATAATATAGAACAATAGTTCTAAACTACTAGTTTTTTTTCTAAAAACTTCATCTAAAATTTCTTTTGAGTAATCTAATATTATTTTAATTTGTAAAATCTATAATAAAAAACTAGAAACACCTATACGGTGGATAATAGCGGTACATGATTACTAGGACTAGCATAATAATTAGTCTTACTTGAGATTATGCTGCTAAAATAAAAATATTAAGAATTTTCTTATCTACTATATATTAAAAATGATTTTTTATAATAGAATTCTAGATTAAATATTACATATTAATAGAAATAAATTTAAAATAAATAGAATTTAGTGATACCATAATGTTATTTACAAAATGTTATGGGGACGAACAAACATCTAATAACATAAATAAATTATATAACAAAAAAAAGTATAACTAATTTAAGC
Source organism: Limonium bicolor (assembly GCA_023374045.1). Lineage (NCBI taxonomy): Eukaryota > Viridiplantae > Streptophyta > Magnoliopsida > Caryophyllales > Plumbaginaceae > Limonium > Limonium bicolor. Next base: position 194,841,603 of record CM041780.1, on the reverse strand, counting down.
ATGTACCCGAGGGAGTCGGGGGGCCGAACACCCACCCGCCCCCTTATCTCCGCCCCTGCAAGTTAGAGGGATTTTAGATAATGTCATCTCTTTTTTTTTCCTTTCCCTTACTCTTTTGTAAAAATGTGAAAATTTGCCTAAATAAACCATAGAAAATTATTATGATTCTCAAAACAACAATCCTCTAATTAATTCCTAGCTGTGCATTAATTGTTGTGTGTTTATGGAGCTACAGTCATTGCTCTGCCATCAATTCGGTGCATGAGTTGCTGCCTGATTGAACTGGACTGAGCTGAGTCACCAGGAGCTCGGGAAAGACTCTTGATATAGGTTGGACTGGAATATGACAGAGCTAGGAGAACTCACTGCTGCACACTAGAAAGTTAGGAGGACTACGACAACAACGAAGGTTGAAGTGGGGTTAGAGAAGACCACTATGGTGGAAATGAAGAATCAAATTGGTGAGGGATCCAATGATATAGACCAGCCCTCACTAGTGCAAAACCTAGAAGAAAGAATGAACGGAGTGCTCATTGAGATCAAAATAAGGGAAAGAAAAGAGAGTAGAAAGTAAGGTTTTTCCAATACTCTAATATGGGGAAGAAAACTATAATATCTGATAATAGTTTAAAGGAAAAAGAAATTAGTTAAATGGAGGTCAAGATAGATGATAAAATGGGTAAAAGAGAAGAAAAGTAAAAAGAATAAGATGAATGAGGGCTTAGATACCATAGTTAGGGACAAATATGACGGTGCCTCTAAAATTTTGAAAATTTATAAAATGTTTTAATAAATTTTTAAAAAATATAAAATAATATCATGTTTTAAATAATTATAGTGTTAAAAAAAATTTATACGCCCCTAAATAAAATTGGATCCGCCTCCTATCGTCATCAAGAGGTTAGAGGACGGAAAACCCGTTACAGGTTGACACCCTTAATATTATACACCCTAAGATGTGCACCAATTGTTAAATCAGCAATGACGAACTAGAGCAATAAGAAGAAAAAAAAAAGTGAGGATGAGGGAGGAAAAGTCGTCGATAATAGTGCACGTGAGTAAGAACAAAAAAACAAAAATTGCATAGTCAAGCCCAATGCTGATTGACGACCACGCACCCATGGGAAACAAGAAGGGAGAAAAAGAGGGTCCCTGTAATTAGGCTGAAGAGGAAGCGATTGAAAACCAGCAGGATATCAGGGAGAAGAATTTACAACAGTGTTGTAGCGAGCTCACGAAGAATATAAAAGATGGATGCTTTCAGGAAATCCATGGCAACAATGATGATGGTAAGTGAGGAAGGAATGATTCCGGTTAAAAAACTAAAAATGGTGCAAGTGGGAATCAGTAACAACATTGGTAGGGCGGTACGTGTTTTTTTTCTCTTTTGAAATATGAATCTTTAGAAAATAGTTCAACTGGTTTTCACTTTTATCAACTCTTGTAGGAAATTATAAGGGTACTTTAGTAATTATACGCTCAAAGGCTATTTTGGTAATTAGCTATATGGGCAAGTTGCATTTTGGTTGTGTAGAAATACCAAACAATGCCTAATAAAAGGTGCCTTTATGTGAAGGTATTAGTAGAGTTGTGACTCTATGGGAAAGACATCACTAAGGGATATGACTTTCCATACTAATATAACTCTTCATATAAAGGAATGTCTTATAATGGAGGGAGGCATCTTTTGGAAGGTATCTTTGTGGAAAGACACTATTTGAGATGTGTCTCTCCATAAACAACACTTCCAACTCCTATAAATACCTACCCTTGTGATCATTTTTCGATACGTTTTTCCGCTGAATGATCACTATATTTTCCACAACAAATTCTCTCTAAACTACGCTTGAATTAACGCTAGTCGTTGGAGGCATTTACTTCGTGAACACATTTGAATCGAAGATTCGTTTCAATACCGGGATACCATTGATCAATGAAGAAGATCCATATCTATTCAGAAGATCAAGTTGTCATCATTTGCTCTTCTACAAGTAAGAATTTCCTTCAACTCTCATAAAATTAATGGCCAGCATCATAACTAAACCAGGTATATTAACCCAACAAATAAACTAACTTGGTTAATTTGATATTTTCACCAGTTTCAATCTCAATTTAGTTGTTCCTGTTTGTGATAAACAGCCTTGACGCTTAGAGATAACTGATGGTGGGATGATGACTGATGGTGGGATATTAAGTTTATATTACTAGTACGGGTTCATTTTTCATCATGCAGTGGGCATTTAAGTGAGCCCAGCCCAATCAAATATTATTGGAACAACACATGGGTTATAATTTAATATAAGTAGGATGAGATGCTAGCTAGCAACTGGGGTTATTTCAACCGGCCTTCAATTCTAAAAAAATTGGGGGAACATCTTCAACTGTCAAGGTTCTGTCAATACACTGGGGGAACATCTACAACTGCCAGTACTTAGAACTTTTTTACCAAGCAATCACTGGCTGTCTACCGGAGAGGAAAGACAGACACCACATGATGGAACTACAATGATGTGGAACTTGTTGGGCTCTGACACTCATGGTGTCACCGAAAGAACCATTATGGTGAAGTTGGCCATTTTTGTGTGTAGACAGGTTTTACACAATTTGGTAAAGCTTACTCTGATTTGGCAAGGATCACTCTTACTTCCTATTCCCCCTTTCTACAATGTTCACTTTGTAGCTATTATTTCCATACTCTCCTGATTCAAGTTGTAACTAAGGAGAAGTTAATCAAAATACATTAGTTCTTGGGGGAACTGTTGAATGCTTCTGCTGCTACTTTACACCTAAATTTAGAATTTTAAAAGAACGGGAACATAACCACAAGACAAGAACTCGGTACAATTGTAGAATAGATCTAATTAATCCCAACTTTGTAACATTTTATGCAACAAATAGGGGCATTCCGTATCAATTATTGAATCTTTCTTATTGTAAATGAATACTAAAAAACAAGTACAAAAATAAAATAAACATGTAATGTAAACAACTTAAAATTTGAAAATAATTTTTGAATTATTTTGTAGTAGGGCACGAATCCCCGAAATCAGTCCTTGGTTCCTTTGTATCCACAGCCACAGGCAGCGGGTTTCACATAGGTTTGCGCTATATGGTATCCACTCAGAATGAGAACTATGAATAGAAAAACCCATTAATTTAGCCACACTAGTTATGGCCTTCAGATCCTCCGAGTGATAAACACCCACATTTTCAGTTCTCTCTGAAACAGTGTTCGATTTGTTCTCCCTCGCAAACCCAACTCAGATGGAATTGCTGGTACCATATAAAACCTCCCATCTCAAAAGGATACCTTTCATTTTCTTCTGCTGACTTCCAAAACTCCGACTATCCCTTCGACTTCCCAATCATACGTTCCTAAATCAAGGGAAGTTACAACCATTTCATCAGAACTCAAAAACGGCAGAAGCAGCATCAGCATCATGCGCACTCTAAACCACCAGCAGCGACACCCCCAACCATCACATACTACTACTTCACATTCAGCAGCTTTAAGCAACAAAACATCACTAAAAAACAGAATTCCTTCTCGGACCACTCACCCATTTTGATAAGATGAGAACCATGACCAGTATTAACTTATTTCCAAGAATAGTATATAATACGGAACCAACCAATCTCCTTGTACTGGGTAATCATCAAAACCTCCCTAGCCATTTCAGTACTCATCATAGCAGTAACAGACACAAAACGAAGCAGCAACAAAGGAAGAAACTCAGTCTGCCAAGAGATCGATCAGCCTGAACAACTTGTCTTCTATCCCTAGCATTACTCATTGCAGCAACACTGTACGAAGCACCAGAGTTTGAACGCAACAACAATGGCTGTTGAGAACGGTCTCCAAATCGACCACGACGATGAGCACATAGTAACTCACTAAACATGCTGATCACCGGGTGGTATGTCGTGCTCCCAGCAGGATTCATTGTTTGATCAGTAGGTGGTGAGGAGAAATTAAATTCAGCTCCATATGGTCTTGTTGTAAGAATATCATGATTCTGAAGTTGTCTAGGAAAAACTGAGTGGTTAGATGATGGAACAGCAACATCATGATGAGATAGGCGCTTGGGCCGTCCAGGAATAGGATTTGTCACGTCTTTCTCTTCATCATCAACAACAGAGTGCTTTGAAGTTGAGTTGAGGACATAAAGTGGTACCAGAGTTGACTCTGATATCTCAGATTTACAAACAGGGCACTGTGGTGCTTCCAACGGCTCCGACATCTCGGATGATGATATGTTGCTCTTAATGTTGATCCACTTGTATATACACGGCCAGCAATAGAGGTGGCCGCACAAAGTTACCACTGGGTCCTGAACTGAGTCAAGACATATATTGCAGTCAAACCCACTTGATGGTTTGCTCATTTCAAATGAAGATGATGAATTCAACTTCTCGGATTCCACACCTTTGGTCTGATTGAGTGCCAAACTATCCGCCAAGTAGTGTTCCATGGATGATGCTATTGAAAGAATTGAGTGCGGCTGAGAAAAAGATTTTGAGAAGTGGATTTAGAAATTACTCAAGCAAAACGGAATAAGATGCCTACAAATCACAAATCTGATGTAGGTAATAACAAACAGCATGAAATGGAATCATATTAACTGATGTGAGAAAATACAAATATATTTGATTTAAGAAGGATCATGCATGGTTTCTACCAAGACACGGAGATTCAAACCATAAACAACAGGTCAGAGACCCCTAACTTTCACAAATTAAGACCAACCAATCAAGATCGACAATTTTATATTTTCAGATTTGAAACTTCAGGTACAGCAGAAGAGGCAAGATCAAAAATCATAGATTTGACACCCCAACAAACTTCACACATTCATATAGGAGGGGAGAACAATTAGTCCAAGAGGGTTGAATCTCAACAAAACAATTACTACTTTCATTCAAATCAGTGCACTAAACTAAAAGAAACCAACATCCGGTAGTTCCTGAAGCATGATCTTGTTCTAGCGGGTGAGGAATTAGGTTAACAAGGCAAACACAGGTCAAGAGATGGTAAAAAAAAAGAGGTTTCAGAACCAAGAGATAAAGCAGGCGTATAATTTCATTGCCAGGGGAATCAAACTAGATGGTCAGGATAGCTGTTGGTAAGCAATTCTTCCTTGAATCAATTACAATCTTCCGGAAATTTTTAAGTGCTAACTTATTCCGTGTACAAAATTTAGAATCACGTCTGACGATTGACCTCAAAAGCTTTTCAGTTAGAAGCGAAAACAAACAATCTATCGTGACTTGATAATCATAGAAGCATACTTTGAGAAGTAATCGGTCATTGATTAGTGAAATGAACCCCAATTTTCATCAAGAACTGAAAAGAACTTCACTTTTGGAGTGATCAAGAAGGGAAATACAAGTCGATCAATTCACTGACAAACCCAGCAGCTATACTATATATAGTCCAGACTAGAGTAGAAATGTATAGCAACAAAGAAGAGGAAACAAAAAAAAACATGGTGACAAATTAGCAACATATTTGGATATAGGAGTGAGTAGATGCACACTCACCAAATACAAGTACGGTGAGAGTCTGAGAAAGAGTTTACGTTCTTCTCTCGGGTAACAAAACTAGTAAGCGATTCAAATGAGCTTATCTGATGCAGCTTCTTTTGAATTTTACTTTTTCGCCGCAACTGTGTTAAGCCAAGATAGAATTAAGAAAGAAGATCGAAGGCGCGCGCAGAAGAGAATATGAGATTTTTGAGGCGAGGAGATGGAAGGGTGAGACTTGGGTTGAATTGAGATGAACTACTCGTTTATAAAGGAGTGCATAAATAACAGAGAGGGGGAGCGGGAGGGAGGGAGGGGCGATGGGAATGGGACCAACAACATGGCGGCACGGGGGTTTGATTATTATTTCCACTGATTTGTCCATTGATTGTTGTGGCACAAAAATAGATAATTAAAGGTCAAACGGAAGTGCCAGTTATTTTGGAATTCATTATAAAAGCAACCGCGTTATTATTGGAATTAATGTATTGGCGAGATTTTCATTATGATAATTTAATGCATGTATGGGAAATTTTTTCTTTTTTTCTTCATAAATAAAAATAAAACGAGTATTTAATTTACTTATTTCTATTAAACACGTAATGAAATAATTTTAACTTGGTTGTTTTTTACTACTTCAAAAAGTAACTCTTTCAAAAAAGAAAAAGTAATACTCCTAGTAAAAGTTATCGATCAGTTCTTAATTTTGGGTTTGGGATTTGAATAACATTCCGTAGTAGGTTGAACTACGTGTTGCAAGCTGCTAGAAATAGTACAATTTTCTTGGTCAACTAGTTAAGTTATGGTAAACCCTCCCAAATGTATGTGGTAGGTGTTTAATTAAAGTTTGATCGACTTCTTATAAAAGAAAGAAAATACAACTTCTATTTATTACTACAATATACGTAACTCTAAGTTTTTCATTTCCGCATATTATATATTGTCAATTAAGGTATAATATTCCAAACCTTTGAGTTTAAGAGGGACCTGGTTCAGTAGAAATTGGAAACAATGACTTTATATAGCTGTCGACATTATGCAGTATGATGAGGTAATATTTTATGTGAGAGATAATGAGTTTGTATCAAATGCATATTATAGTTGAATCAGTTCTGAGATACATTTCAATTAATATTTATACGTGTTTAATTGGAGACTGTAAGGATTACACTACAGTGAATTTTTGGAAGGATTAATTAAAATATATCTTAATCTTGGTGACAACTTATCAAATTTTTCTTAATTAAGCACTAGAAATTTAGTAAACCAAATGTATTGTGCTTGGATAATACATGCAACCCTGTTACTATATATAGTGTGGAATTTAACATGATTAAAAGAAAAACAAGTTGTGGTATGAGTCTTACTATTATTCTTCTTCCGTACATATCCTGTCTAAAACGGTCCACATGCTGACCAATTCTATGAGTCTAAATATTATTATTTGTAGAAAAGATGAATTCATATACCTTCTAGATATGTTCCACTTACTACTCGAATACTTGTCATACAGGCTCAAATTGAAAGGTATTTTAATTTTTTTTAAAAAAAGTAGAAATAGGTTTTACGTACGAGTGTGACTAAATTACGAAACAAATACTACTACCTCCTAACAACTTTGATCTTCTTGGTTGTTTTTATTTTTATTTTTAAATAAGATAAATTAATTTTATGAAATTAAATTTTTCATTATATAGTTTATCATATAAGAAATTAATTACAAACGACATATCCAAATCTTAAATAAAATGGTCAAGAAAAAGTGAGTGAGTAATATTTATTGGTGATAGGAGTTTTGAATGACAACATTTAAGAAAAAAGTGTAGACAATACTCCTCCGTCCCTATTTGACCTTCTGGTTTACTATCTCGACTTGTCGTTTGACTTCAATATTTAATATGTAAGATAACATAATTTTATAAATTTAAGTTTTGTAATGAAATCCTTACGGCAAAAATTATATGTTACAAAAATTTATTTTATTTTATATGTTTAATATTGAAGTGAAAAAACGTACCAAAAAGCAAACAGAAAAGTTAAATGGGACGGAGATAGTATTAGAAACTAATTTTGTCAAAATCAAGGCAATTTCTTACCTACAACTAACTGTAGCTAGTCCTAGCTACATACAGGGGTATGTTAGACAATTTAAAACAAAAAAGAAAGAAGGGACATGAAACTCGTCCGCGCGCGTGATGCTTTTTCTTTTTTTCTTTCTTTTGCGCGCAAAGGTGTTTTATTTTTTTTTCTTTTTTTCCTTTATTAGAAAAACTTTAAATTGTTATAACTTTTAATATATAAGTCCAAAATGAAAAAAATTATATTATTGTTCATATAAATTCAAGTTCTTCAAAACAAGACCAGTCATGGATATATTTTGACAACTTTAAAAAAATTATTTTTATATGTATAAGTCGTTCTATACTTTAATGTGAGGATGTATGTACATATTTTAATGTGAGAATGTACATGTTTTAATGTGACGATGTACATGTTCAAATGTGAGAATGTACACGTTCTTTAATTAACATTTAAGTCGTTCTATACTTTAATGTGAGGATAAATGTACATATTTTAATGTGAGAATGTACATGTTTTAATGTGACGATGTACATGTTTGAATGTGAGAATGTACATATTCTTTAATGAACATCTGTACATGTTTGTATGGTCATATGTACATGTTTGTATGACCGTCTGTACAAGTGTTCTTCCTTATATGTACAGGTTTTAATTTAAGGATGTACATATTTAATAATTTGTACAGATTTATATGACTATCTATATGTTTTTAATGCGAGCATGTACATGTCTTCATGTGAGGATGTACATGTTTTAGTGAACATTTGTACAGGTTTGTATGAGCATCTGTACAAGTTTTCTTTTACGTTCTATGCTCCATACATGTAAAAATATTTTTTTTAAAGCTGTCAAAATATATTCATGACTGATCTTGTTTTGTAGAGCTTGAATTTAGGTGAACAATGATATAATTTTTTTTCATTTTGGACTTATATATTAAAAGTTACAACAATTTAAAGTTTTATGATAAAAAAAAAAAATAAAAATCTAAAAGAAAAAGAAAAAAATTAAAAAAAAACAAAAATCAAAAGATGCGGCCTTACAAATACAAATACAAAGACAAAAAAAAAAAAAAACGAGGAATCCAGTTGTAGCTAAGACCCTCTGCAAAATCAAATTAACCGCGAATTGGTGAAATATATACTTTTCTTTGTATGTCCACAGAATACAACTATACACAAAACCCCACTCCTTTTGGAATCGCAATTATGATTGTATATAATATAATAGAGGAGCTTAATCTAGAATTATTTTTCTTTTTTCTACTTAAAAAGAAAAAGAAAACTCTCGATGGCACAAGGTGAGTCATTTCTTTCTTCTTCTTTTTGGAGTAGGCTACAAGATGAGTCAAGTAGCTAACCTTGTTTTACGGTTCATGTTGCGTTCTAGAAACCACATACAACTAACACTATATTTTTGGTAAATTTATGAAATGTTCTTAAAAAGTCACGAAATGTCACTATATTTTCTCAAAAGTTCATAAAATACACTCCGTGATGTTAGTCATTTCATTGTTCAACGGCTATATTTTGACTTCAATGGTAAATTTTCACAAATTAGCGAAAAGTTCATGAAATGCCCTTATGAAAAAGTTCATGAAATACCCCTGTTATAAGAAAACAGGTATTTGTTTGTTTTTAATGGCTAGTTCTCAATACAGATGCTTTTTTGAGCTATAAAAACTTATTGCATGTCTATAAAATGTCTGTTTCACTGCCATACTCACCCATAGAATATCAATCATTTATCTCTCTACTTACACAACCACAATAGATGAAAAATATCATAATTTTGCTGCTAATCGTGTTTTTGGTTGTTCTGACGAAGTTTTTTGGTTTTTTGGTAGTTGTGTGTTCATATACTGTGCCCAACATTTGAAGAATTTATAACAATTATAGTAAGAATGTCCCCCTGATTTCCGGTTATGTGAAACATTAAGAGTACCCGGAACTCTACACTTGCAATGTATCGTCTGAAATCATCTATTGTGATTGTGTAAGTGGGGGATACATAATTGATGCGATATGGGTGAGTATGGCAGAGAAATGAGCATTTTACAGGCTTACAATGCGTTTTTATAGCTCAAAAGGGCATCTGCATGTAGAACTAGCTGTTAGAGAAAAGTTACCGTTGAAGTCAAAATATAGCCGTGGAACAATGAAATAACCGTTTAAGGGCAAAATGTTTTTTTTTTGTCGAACTTTTGACGGAATGTTAACGTCCGTCAACGTGTAGGGAAATTTCATGGACTCTTCAAAAAATATGGTAGCAATTCGTGACTTTATTTTTTAGGGCATTTTATAAATTTGTCCAAAAGATAGTGGCATTTCATGAAATTTCTCTTTTTATTATTGTAAGATATCCCTGAGGTTTCATTTTTTTATGAGATACCCCAGATGTTTCAATTTTCATTATGAGATACCCTTGAGGTTTCAATATTATTATGAGATGCGCCTTCGTTCAAATTCTAATATATTATATTTTTATATATCCCAATTTTACCCTCGCCCATATATCCCAAGACTATATAACCTCAGGAATATATGGTCAAAGTTTTTTTGAAATTTAAAACTTAAAAAAATACAAAAAAATAAAGATCATATAAATTTGAATTCAATTAAAAAAATGAATATAATTAAAAAACAATAAACAATAAACAAAAATGGAAATAAACAGAATTGACTGAATAATAATAATAATAATAATAAACTAAATTATTTGGAAAATAAACATAAGTTGTTAAAATGTTCGATTACTTAAAATCGTAAAAAAATGTAACAATAATATGAAGAATATTAAACATAAAAATTTCATATAATACATAAAAAAATTGATTAGAAAATAAATTATAACAAACCATAAAGTACGATGATTTTTCTTGATTATTGATATCAAATATACAATTATTAATAAATTTTTATAATTTATAAGTTATTTAATAATTTCTTATATTTAACATAATTTTTATTACTTTTTTATGAATTAAATTTAAGTCACCACTATAATAGTTTTTAAAATATGTAACAATACATGTTTTTCATATAAATTATTTTTTTATTGTTTAGTCATCTCTTTTTGTTTTAAACAATTTATGATTTTAATTCTTTTTGTTTTTATAATTGTTATTCATTTTTTTAAATTGAATTCTATCTTTATATGATCATCGATTTTTTTTTGTATTTTGTTTATATTTTAAAATTTTAAAAAATTAACTATAAATCTTTGAGGTTATTGAGGGGCATGGGTATAGGGAGCGGATTACATGACGGATGGTTTTTTTTCGTCGCGTGACGGAATCCATTTTTTTATTTTTTATACAGTGAGGAAAGGTTAATCACGGGTGTATCCATATACCACCAGGTTTTGTTTGTCGTTACAAGTCTCATCTTTTATATAAATCTGTTTTTGTTTTTTCATTTTAAAAATTTTAGAGTGTAATTGTTTTGTAATAATACATTCTGTAATAATATAGTTATTAATAAAATAATTCACTAATTATATAAAAAATTACTTGATTATATTCATATGTATATATGATTATTAAATATTATTTATTTAATTTGATAATATTTGTTGATGAACATATATCTCTATTGGTTTTTTAAAAAAGTTAAATTAATGCAAAAACACCAAGTTAAATATTTATAATTTTTTAAAGAAAAAAACTAATGACATCGCTATTGTATTATAGTTTTCTAATCTTATAATATTTGATGTTGGTACATATATGTAAAAAATGGAGTATAGCAATTCAAAATACACCAATCAACTCATTAAAATTAAGAAAATTGCTATTATAAAAAATACCAAGCTAATACTTATATTATTTTTGAAATTAAAACAAGTGATGTATAATATTTTTTAAAAATCAAATGTTAATAAATACGTAAAGTCGACTTCAACGATTCAGTTTATGTATAATGTTGGAAATGTTATGTATAATCATGGCGTGGAAACGTTTATTATAATAATGGAATAGTAGAAACATGGAAACGTTTATATAAACACGTGGAAACGTTTATATAAAAACGTGGAAACGTTTATATAAACTCATTGATACGTTTATGCATAACGGTGGAAACGTTATACCTTATTGTGGCGTGGAAATGCATGTGTTGTAGAAACGTTATACTTAATTGTAGCATGGAATATATAATTGTGTAAACGTATATATGTAATCATGGCGTGTAAACGTTTACATATAAATCGTGGAAACGTATTGTGGCATGTACATTCATATATAATTACTGAAAATGTTTATACGTAATCATGTCATGGAAGCGCTATATATAATCATGGAATTGTAGAAACGGGGAAACATTTAAATAAAAACGTGGAAACGTACATATAACAACGTGGAAATGTTTAAATAAAAACCCTGCACTACAAACCCTAAAAAACTATCGAGTCATTGACGAAAATATAAAGTGCCCTACCCCCCCCCCCCCCCCCAAAAAAAAAACCCTAAAAATCTCTGATTCACTTTTTAACAATCTTTGATTCACTTTTTAACAATCTTTAATTGATTCACTTTTCTTAAACTTAAGATTCACAATGAATCTTAAAACAGATGTACATACAAAAAATTTAAAATTTATCAAAACATACTCATGTTGGGTCTTATTTTGAAGAGATCGGATTATGATGAACAATGCTATAAAATGTATGTTGTTTGGACTTATATATAATAAGCTACAACATTTTAAAGTTTTACAAAGGACAAAGTAGAAAAGGACAAAATAGGTTCGTCTATGTTACACTGGGACAGGAATGAGAACAAGTACGGAACAATATGGGAACAAGATATATATATATATATATAATATATATATGATAACAATAATACTACTAAAATCATCTTTTTAAATATGAATACAAATCTACCTTCTTAACTTATTAATATTGTTAAATGTATACAACTAGATAAAGAAGTGTTTGTTTATATAGTAATGTGGTATTAACGTAATATATCATATATATCTTACTTTTAAATCCAATCGCTATTCTACTAATTAATTAAAGATCATTTTACATAAAATAGTATAATAGGAACTAAGCCGTTTTCGGGCGTTCACTCATTTACGATGGCTGGTGCATCACTGCTAGGGTGATGAGGAGTAAGAGCTATTGACGGCTGTGATTAGAAATTTGTTTTTTAATATTGACGATGGAGATCTCTTCCGTCTCAGACGGAAATAGGTGTTCCGTCACAAAACCCAAAGCGCATGGTTATAAAATGGGGTTATGAAAAATATAATATATCAGAATTTGAACGGAGGGACATCTCATAATAAAATTGAATCATTAAGGATATCTCGTAATGAAAATGAATTTTAAGGGTATATCGTAAAGAAAATAAAACCTTGGTATTTCATTATGAAAATAAAACCTTAAAAGTATCTTATAATGAAACCTTGATCGCGAAGATATATAAGTTAGGATTTGATGAACAGAAGGGAAGAGACTGAGGGGTTGATGTCAAGAAGGGAATGGCGAGCGTGGGAGAAAGCTGAGAACGAATATGATGAAGGTGAGTGTCGCAAGGGAAGAGAATAGAACAAAGTGTTCGGGAGAGTTAGGGAGAGAGAAGGTCGACACAAGGTGTTGTGAATGTCGATTTTCAATTATGAAAAAGAGATAGAGGAAAGAGAGACTAAAGACATTTACAAATATGACCTTACAGTAAACAAAAACCATTATAACTCTATCCCATATAAGAACTCGACCCAAGAGACAGATTCTAAATCTTGTTTCAAGAAGACAGCCGTACTTTGAAACGTCGGCAGCCGTACTCTGAAAGCAACAGAAACTTGATTAGGATTTTAAATAGTAAAACATAAACAAGAGAAATTAAACGTGCTTGCTTATAGTGACTTCCAGCCTAACAACAAAATAATAATACTGATACATACTACTGCATTATTGTTCTTTGCCTAGATGGCTATTGTTTGTTTTCATTGTCATTTATTTTATTTGTCACCAGCTAGCACATGACATTTTTTAATTAGTAACATATGATATACACCAAACTGCGCGCGCTAGTTTCGCGGCGGCATCCACAGTTTGTCCGCATCGATCCCCATGTCCTTCCAAACATAGTTATACTCCCTCCGTCCCTATTTGACCTTCAGATTTATTATTTGGATTTGTCGTTTGACTTTAATATTTAACATATAAGATGACATAATTTTACAAATCTAAATTTTATAATGAAATCCTCATGTCAAAAACTATATGTTGGAAAAATTTATTTTATAAATTTATTTTATCTTATATGTTTAATATTGAGGTGGAAAAACGTGTCAAAAAGTAAACAGGAAGGTCAAAGTGAGACGGAGGGAGTACAAATTAATCAAATACCTAATATTCATATATAGTTCATACGACGTTACTCTTCATACCATACACTCACTCTACTTATCTTGTGAGCTTCTATGTACAATCCTACACCCGCACCGCGTTACATTAATGTCACACATATTTTTACTGCTAAATATATATGATGTATAAAGTGAAAATTGAATCTTTCATTTTATTTAAATTTAGAGAATTATATTTCAAAAAAAAATCATATATTTTTTGTTATCAAGAGGCTAGCTACAAACGGTATTCGGTGATCAGAGTGTCTTGACTACAAGTGAGTGTAGCTATATAGCTACATACAGAGGATATAGGAGCACGCGCGCGCACGGGAGAGATATAGAAGTGAGGACGAGCGCTTAAAGTGGTTTTTAATTTAATTTTATTTTTCTAATTTTATTTTTTTAGTTTTTCTTTTATTATTACATGTATAGTGTACAGAATATAAAAGAAAACTTGTACAGATGGTCATACAAACCTGTACAAATGTTCATTAAAACATGTACATCCTCACGTAAAAACATGTACATTCTCGTATTAAAAACATACAGATGGTCACATAAATCTGTATGAATCATTAAATATGTACATCATTAGATTAAAATCTGTACATATAAGGAGGAAACTTGTACATATGACCATACAAAACATGTACACATGTTCATGTACATTCTCACATTTGAATATGTACATTGTCACATTAAAACATGTACATCTCACATTAAAAATATGTACATACATCCTCACATTAAAATATCATCGTGTAAAAATAAGTTTTTTTAAAGTTATTAAAATATATTCATGACTGGTCTTGTTTTGAAGAGCTTGAATTTAGGTGAATAATGATATAATTGGTTTTCATTTTAGACTTATATATTAAAAGTTATAATAATTTAAAGTTATAGTTGTTATTATTATATATTTAAAGAAAAAGGAAAAAAAATTCTTTAACCAAAAAAGGAAAAAATGCAACGATCAGTCTGTTGCGCGCGCTGACCTCCCCTCCCCCTCTATCCTTTTTGTTTAATTGATTAAAATGTCGCGTGCTCACCTCCCCCTCCCCCTCTATCTTTTTGTTTATTTGATTAAAATGTCCCCAACTGTAGCCATCCTACATACAATCAGCTGTAGGCAAGAATTTGCCTTCGGTGATATCAGCTAGTATAACACTAACACCAGTCAGCCAAAGGGAGTTAACGAAACGGTGGTGCAGCAGAATAGAAAAAGGTAACATTAAATCATTAACGCGGAGAGAAGCAGAAGAAGCCTTG
>CM041780.1:194749826-194825867 GCA_023374045.1 Limonium bicolor | reverse complement strand
TGCTTTCTTTGTCATCCTTGCTTTGTGCAATTTAGTTACTCTCACGTTGATAAGAAGTAAGCGTCATGCTTAAAAGGTGAAGCTTAAAGTTGTGGTCTCATTTCTCTGTATGATGTGTGGATCAGATCCATCGATGAGTCATGGCTGAAAGCCATTATTTGGAAAAGCATATGAAAAGGAAGGGTATAAGAGGATATACTTGTAGGACATGATGATCAAGAGGAGTGAGGGAACGATCAGTGAGGGTGAGTCATTAAACCATATCAAAAATTAATACTCTTAGAAAAAGAAAAATACATTGACTCAATGATTCGAATCATGGCTTCGTTTGTGAGCGGTTCTGAGAATGTCTTGGATAATTTTTTTTTCAAAAGATAATGATATTTATATAAATGAGGGTTATTTACAAATGTGATATATAGAGGACTATATATCTGACTCCGAAAGATGTAAAAAAAAAGCGCGTAGGGGGAGGGGATATACAAAATTTCTCCAGCAATCAATGACAGTAGTGCTTACAATAGGAGCAACCAGGGGGAAGAGAAATGTAATTATTTCCCCGCAATCTAGGAGTCTACGAGCATAGCACACTGTTCTAGCCAATGAGCATATTTGTTGGATGGGCTCATCTTGTCCAAATGATAGCTTAGTGATGGCTTTGATGTCTGAGACAATAAGTGATGGGCCTCTGATTGGTTTGCCATGACTCGCTTGCAGACCTCTCTATCATCTATGATAGACAACATTGGTGACTGGCCGCTCTCTTCACTAAGTCGATCAGATAGTGCCTCTGCAAATAGTGGGATTATCCAATAATGAGTATATAGTCTAACATTTTTTATATATCATTTTACATGTCACACCCATGATGTTGGCGAAATTATACACTTCACCCACATGGTTTCAAAATTACTTTCCCCACCTATATGGTTTCCCCCTTTACATCACAACTTTCTAAGTTTTGATTAATTTAAAAGATGTTTAATTGTGGTCAGAAATTGATGAAATTTTACATTGGGCGATGCAAAAGTGTTATATTTGGTTTAGTGAGATTTCTAAAGTTTTTTAAGCTTAAATGTGACATGTGGGACCGACAATGAACATGTCACATGTTTCATTGGGTCCCACGGGCACATTTAAGCTTAAAAATTTCAAATTTGACATAAGATCAAATTATATCCTTTAGCATCATCCATGTAAAGTTGCATCAATTGCGGGCAGACTGTTTAGCATCTTTTGAATGAACAAAAATTAGAAAAGTTGCTGATGTAAAACGAGGGAAACCACATGGGGTGAGCTGTAATTTTTGAAACCGCGTGGGTTGGAGTGTGTTTTCACCAAACGTCATGGGTGGGGGCATGTAATTTTCCCAAAATTATTAAACATTTTTTTAAAAGTAAGTAATAAAATTAACTTCTCTTAGTTGAAATTGAAAAAATATAAATAATCATATCTATAACAAAAGAATCTCTAAAGAATTAAAAAAGTTATAATTTTAGAGAACCAAAAACTGATTACAATAGCCAAAAGTAGTAATATAATGGTTGTTTAATATTTTGTATTCACTTTATATATATATATAATTTTTTTAATACTATTTACATTACTAAAAATACTTTGAGTAAAAGTATTTATAAAAAATTGAAGTTATCATTCCTTTAATTTGTTCTTTATTTAATTTTTAGATTTTTAAATGATATGTATATATTTTTATTTTTTTTTAAAAAAAATTAATTAATTGTGGTGGTTTTTTTTATTTTATAAATTTTATCAAATAAAATGATAAACTTAAATTTTATTATTTTTACTGTTCTTAAGATATATTTGTTAACTTTGTGGTATTTGGTGAATTAAATAATATTTATATGGTATCCTGTAAACTATGTTTATTAACAAGTAGGGGTATTTTGGTCTTAAAATACTTTAGGTTTTCGTTATTTGTGGTGGTATCTGGTGAATTAAATTTATTTTTTGTGATATTTGGAAAACTTTTTTTAAAAACTGTGGTTTTTTGTTAAATTAATACCATTTTAGTGATATCTTATGAATTTTCCAAAAAATATACATAGATTATCTCATCAAAATTTTAATTCAATATATAAAAACCAAAGTAGATATAGCGAATTAGTAGGTTAGAATCAAACAAAAAACTCTAGTTGAGGGATATTTTTACTTTTTTGGAATTTTGTTTTACTGTGTTGAGAATTGGTGTAGACCGGATCCTACGGGATTCTCAATCTCACCTTTACACACATGTTCCTACAGCTACAGGTCGCTGAGTACTGGCTGGCTACTGCAGAACCATTTTAGCTACCAGCCGTTGATTCAATAAACAGCCTAGGTCCCTTGGGACGTTTAAAAGGCCTCTACGTTTACTTACGCCGATGGCAATCCATCAGTCAGTTCGTGACCTGGACGATTCCGCCACACAGAAGGGTAGAGAAAACACACCGGCCGCACGTGAATTTGGTAGGGCGCATCTGCCAGACTGGACTACTCTAAACCATCCATCTGTCACTCACTGATTCGACAGACCTTCAGTATGCCCTTCAACTCAAGTCAAAAGAAGTGACCGCTCTTTTGATACCAGCCAAGCCAAGGCGTTTCGTAACATCCGCGGGAAACCAACGCGTCGTCCGCCTCGTCCGTGTTGTAAGAGGATTGAGGACTTGCGTAACTCTCAACCTTTCCATTATTGACCCTGGAAATTGCCTTTAATTACACTACTGTATGGTTAATACGTAAGCAACCAGTACATGAACTAGTGTTGATAACTTTCTGTAATGGAGGTTGGACCACAAGTAATGGTTGGTCAGCCGACTACTTAAGAATAATTTTTATACTATAAATTTAAGAATATGCGGAAAATTGAGATTTAAATGTAGAATCTTGGGCCAAACGTTTATATTCCTTTATCTATTGTAAAGAAAACGTTGTGATTTTAAATAAAGCCGAACCCATACAGTTTTTCCTTTTTATCCAGCTTATATATATAAACATCTCTGGTCGACTAACCAGTAAAATCTCACCCCTTCTCTCCCTCCTTCTTTCCCTCTCGCCTCGCCTCGAATCGAATCGATTGTTTTCGAAACAGACTACATTCTTTCACCGTAGAAAAAGGACAACAAACAGATCCATCCATCCATCCAATGAAGATCCCTGGATTTCTTGCGGTTGCAGCGTCTGCCACTGCTGCTGCTACTACCATCACCGCTTCCTCTTCTTCATCTTCCCTATCTTTCAATGTCAGCGTCATGCCGCCTCATCTTCATCAGGTACTGATTATTATTTTCTAACGCTTCTTCAATTCACACTCTTCCAATTCCAAATATCAATTTTTCCACCTCGATCTCTTCGAAAATTCCAGTCTTTTTATATTTTTTTTACAAAACCGTCGGATGAGATTTAAATTTTGTTAATTTCCAACTTGAATCTTGTGAGAATATTCTCAGCTCATGTCTCTTGTTTCTTCTTTTAAAATCATATCTTCGTTTGTTCAGGAAGAGGTTGAATCAACCGGTAAAGATGTAACCATACTCAACAATCCTTCCAATTCCGCTAATGAGGAGAAGTTCGCGCCGAGATTTGATGGGTTAAGGTTTATAGAGACATTGATCACGGCTCACAGATGAAACCCTGTCTCAAATTTTAAATTTGCATACATCCTTGATTAGGGATATGATTAATTAACTGGTTCATGATGTGGTATTGACATTTATAATTTATAACTGATCCTGGAATTTTGTTTCTGAATTTTCTTTTGACGAGAGTGGAATGGTGTAAAATTACCTGAGAGAAAGGGGGATCCAGGGAGATATTGATTGTTGAGATTAATTGTATAATGGTACTGTTGTGCTAGCAGAGAGCTAAGGGTTATGACAGAAATCCGTTTGATGGTATTAACCTCAATTGCTGTATGCATTTTGTTTTGTTTCCATCCCCTTCCCTTGATCTTTTAAAAGACCATTTTTTGTGGCAGTAAAACTAAACCTCAGAATCATATATTGCTGTCTCTTATTTTTGTTGCTCAAAGAAATGTTAAACCAGATGATATGAATATCAAGCTTTCCTAATCGGGTGCGTACTGCTTGGATTGAGGTTAAATGAGGTGAGGTTAAACATGGCGAAGTTCATATAAGTGAGTGAATTGAAGTGCAATTTAAAATCATTATTTAACTAGTTTAGTTGGTTAAATGAGGTGAACTTGAGTCAAGTAAAAAAATTGAAATCCTGTGTTAATAATGCTTACCAAGAATAGGGTTTAATAAAACCTAAATTAATTGAGTTAAAATGTTAAGCCCTTGTTTTTTTGTTCTCAAAGTGAATCGAGAGAGTCAATAACTCTGTTTTAGTCACTATTACTATCCTAGTCAAATCTTCATGTGAAATAGAGCTATAACTGGACAATGTTTCTTGGGTCAGCTGATGCCTTTTTATACTATAAGCTAAAAGATACCATACCATTGATATTCACTCTATACAATTATTGAATGAAGTTATGTATTATTCAATATTGAAGTGGGCTTCCACGCTGACCCCATAACACCATGAAAGAGTTTACTCCTCCAAAGCTTATCTCAAAGCTATCAACTACTCAAAATGAAAGAGTGTTTCTGTACTGAACCCCAATTGCAAACCATGGTCGTCATTCGTCAATTCAGTCCAGTACGTACAAATGCTGGCTGTATCTTACCCTTCTGTCTCGCAATCAAGAGAAAACTGACCCACAGCTTAAATTGTTGGTGTCAAAAAGAAAAAGACACTGGTTCAGATGAACAGTCAATTGACATCGCGTTTGATGAACATACGCGTGAGGTTGATAATACAACACATATTGAAAAATCGACAGATTCCCCTTCATACTGAACTATATGAACATATCTTAGAACGAAAATACAGCAGAGACCTGGAACGGGAGGTTTTGATAACATAAGCTCAAAGATATCCAATGTATATCACTCATAGTACAATATAACTATCTTCCAGTTTATACAAAGCACATTTCCAAGGAACATTGAATCAAAGAATGTAATCATCTAATCCCCACGAAGATGATAACTCTCAACTGTAATCAAATTGAATTCCCAGTATAACCCCTTACACCTTTCAGATCAGGCACAAGAGGAGCAAGGTCATGACGGAGGAACATAACAGTGTCATCATCGGAGAAGAAAGTACATGATAGGCGCCGCTTTTGCCAGGAGAAGAAGTAGCATCTTTACTAACTGATTTTACATTCCTGCAATCCAGACCTTGTTTCCCTTCTTTACACTGGTTAGCAAACAGTCCAGGTGGATACTTCCCATAAAGATTTATGTAACTGAACATTGTGGTTGCACAGTCAGTTGACATGTCATTGATTTCTACAGCGTGTGGGCAAGCGAATTCCTTGAATGAGCTGCAACATGCGTCTGCTGGGTATTTTGGTCCTTTGCATTGGCTTGTGATGATGGTGTAGTTCTCATTTTCAAAATCAACAGGGCAGCCTGTGATATATAAGTTGATATATATATATGATAAATTGTATTATTAAAAGAGATTAGCTGGTTTAGTTAATCTCAGATTGCATAACTGGAATATGGTGGGTTTGTGTCTTTTAATTGTTAGATGCTGCTGAGTAAGTACAATTCCAATCAAGAAACAACACGTAGTTTTGGAATACAGACAGTAGTTACGAACATGAAACTTTCAGAAGATAAACCAAAAACCTTAAAGAACTAATATAGGTGTAAACAAATTCCAGGCTATGATGAAGCCAACGTCATTTTATTAATTGGAACAGCAACTACATGCTCCTTGAGTCCTGTCAAGACCAAGTTAGATATAGCTTATTTTCACAGAATAAACAGCAACAATTGGATTTTGCTTCTAGGAAGATGAGTAGAAACAGGAGAAGTACGCAGGAGCAGAAGACAGAGAATTCTTAAGAATGTCCTTGTTCTATAAAGATGGATTAACTGATGGAAGAAAGTTATCAGCAAAATCAGGATTTGGTTCTAAGAGTTTTGCACAACATAATAAATTTCAGCTATGATTCTCTTTCACGGACGAATTCCCTTAATCGTTTTCGTATTAGACTAAATGTAAATGTTTGACTATGATCAGCAACATGTGAATAAAAAGGAAAATTTTCGTCAACAATGTTCAGAAATGATGGAATAAAACTCCCACATCAAAGCTATATGTTATGTCTACTAATTTCATTTTCCAGCATGTCATAGTCAATCAAACAAGCAACGAACAATTTGATATCTATCTCATTCTAGCAAAAGCAATCCAAGATATAACATTCCAACTAAATTTACAAAGAGACAACAATCCATAAATAATTAAACAAAATCAGAGATCAAATTGGAGAAGGAATTAAGATGAATACTTTTTAGAGTCTGAAGTAATGCCCTTCCTGTGGATTGATGAGATTCAAACACTGCATCTGCACAAACACAACCAAAATTTCAGAACAATCCGGATATCAAAACTTCCCATCTCCGCATCGAAGCAAAATGCACATTTGAAAGAAAGGTTGAGCAAATCAAGAGATAATCAAAAGAGATTTGTGGAGACCAGGAGAAAGTAATCATACCAGAAATCACAGATGAAGAAGAAACGTAGCTAACCAGCAGTAGGAAAAGAAGGGAGCCCAACAATCGATCAAATGCCATTGTTTCTTGTTTTTGTTTTTCTGGAATTTGAGATCTTAGTAAGAGAGAATCTTTTGCTTTTCTTCGACTTTCTCAAATTATCCCACCGATCAATTTCAATGCATTGATCGGTAGATTTCTCTCACGTCTATGCAGTTTTGGAGACCCCTTCTCCCTACCAGTAGTCGGCCACTTTTTTTTTTTATTCTTTGACGGTTTCCCTATTTGAATGAATGCAATCCAATAGCCACTGAAACCGGTGATAGAGAGAGATATGACAGGGAGAGAAAGACGTGTTCATGTGAGGGAAGGTTGTGAAGACAGCCGGCAATGGCTGTCCAACTCCCTAGATTGATTCGTTTCAGTTTTGTATTATAATCTTTTTAATACTACTAGTATTTAAATTTGATCTATTTGAATTTTTATACTTTTTTCCTTTAATTGGGCCGTACTTCATATCCATGATCATATTGATTTATCCCGTTTCTTTGCCTTTTTATCCGTGTAACAAATATGGACATAATGAGTTATTCTAGGCATGTTAATATATTATTCGGGAAAAAGGTTCTCCTAGGGGTAGGAAGCGGCGGAAGTTTTTCTCCCTGGCGGAGCTTTCTTGTCAGCGGCAGCGTTTGTTTGCTCCTCCCGGCGGTGTTTGCTTTCCTTGTCGTACAGATCAACCGGTGGATCAACCGATTAAGTATAAAGCATAATCATAAAAATATATATAACAACAAGTATTCAACAGTAAAAACAACAACAACAACATAATTTCAATATCGATACACACTAGGAATCTATCCAAAACTAAAAATATAGTATTTCATCTAATAATAACCATTGTGTTAATACATAATAATAACACAATGAACCTTAAACAGACAAATAAATCTTGAAGCTAAGATAAAAATTATATATATATATATCTTTATGAATATACAAAATTAAACGGATTCACGGGTTCACGGATTGAAAAGGTACAAACCCTAGCCCAATCTATTTATATTTAAGTTAATTCTAACTCAATCCATTTATTAAACGCGTTGAAAAACTTAACCCAATCCTCTGCGGGTTGAACCCATTTTACCAGATCTATCTGAAATCGGAACCACCTTGGAACCAATTGGAATCGGAACCACTACAGTTGGTTAAGGATAAATACAAAGAACCTGAACCAATAGAACCATCTCGAAATCGATCAACGACCGTCAAATCTCATCTCCCCTTATAATTTTTTGGAAAATTGATCCAAAACTAGAACCAAACCCGAAACCGATCAAGAGCTAACCAAAACCACTTTTTAACCGAATCCAAACCAAATACACTGTAAGGAACCAGAACCACCTGACTGGTTCTAAATCCAAATACACACTTATTCGAGAACTGAAACCAGAACCGTGACCACCTATATTCTACATGATATTACATCGGATATATCTTTTAGATATTAAAGTATTAGGATTCTATAGTGAAGGATAAAAGGAGAACTTATATCAATATTCACTCTAACAAAGGGTTTAAAAAATAAAAATAAAAATAAAAATAATTCCGAAAAGGGTTTAACATTAAAGGAACCAATCTTCCCGCATTAAAAAGTAATCATAAGCCTTTAATATTAGGAAAAGTTGAGACAAGCAGCCGAAACAAGTAAAACATTGAAACCACAATTTCACCAACACCACACTTCCACCAATGCTGTTCAATTAAGATAATCAGATGCTGAAAGCATCAACCATTAAGTATAGCACAAGAGTCTCTCTGCAACTCATTAATGTAGACAAATGCATCGGCTCAGGCATTAACACCGACGTTATTGCACTTTGCAAAGAAAGTGATGCGAATACACTATAGTTCGTAGAATTGTAGATATTATATTCAAGCGAAAATTGGGAAAATTCTTGAACACACCTTAAATTATTGAACGTTATTACCATGTGTAGAATAAAAAATCTACTTCTTTCTCTCATAGTTAACCACAAAAGTAATCAGGCCTAACGAGTAAAGAGTTTTTCCAATATGTCATCACTACTTGAATAAATGCTCAAGGTCATATATGCATGTGTAAGCTCAGCTCAAGTGATACTTTAACAAGTTAAGGCAAAATCTCACAACCCATCACAGAAAATATAATCAT
The DNA here is from genome assembly GCA_023374045.1 of Limonium bicolor. NCBI lineage: Eukaryota > Viridiplantae > Streptophyta > Magnoliopsida > Caryophyllales > Plumbaginaceae > Limonium > Limonium bicolor. The sequence continues at coordinate 194,817,092 of CM041780.1, read as the reverse complement.
ATCTTTCTTCCACGTTTAACTGGACAAAACTTCAGAAACCTTCAAGCAATGATGAGATGCGTGGTCATCTTGATTGGAAAGCGCTACTCTCAATTCTTGGTGGTGATTATCCCACAATTTAATTACCAGATCGTTACCATCCGGCATGAAACACACACCTGAAAGCCTATTTCACATATATATATAAACATCAGAACAGAAGAAAAAAAAAAGCAAGAACTGAGATCGATTCTTATATATAGACAAATGGAGTTCTAACATTTACCCAAAGTTCAGAATTACATAAATAAAAGGAGATAAAGGTCTTCACGGAACATTAAACCCATGATTAGATCAGCATAATCGAATTTAAGTAGAACGTCAAGAAAGTTCACAAACCCTCGCACCTTGGAGTCATTTAATAGCATTGGACAGCTGAAGAGGCCTAGATTTGACGACCCAATAACTTAATAGATGTTGCTGATACCTCTCACTTTACGAATGATTGATCGGCCCGTTCGTGTCCTACGAGACGTAAGAGCTTCCAATAAAACCTCTAAGGAATCTTCTAGAACTTCACCCTGTTTTTCAAGCCCATGAGAACTGAATTTAGGAAGGAGGTGCAGCTCAAAGAGCAGGTCGGCAGCTGCGGCTGCAGTGCAGGTGCGGTCCCATGAAGGTTGGGGTCTGAGCTAGGATGTGTGTAAAAGAGTATTGTTATACTATCAAGAATGGAATGAATCAAGGTCTTTAGTTTCTTGGCAAGAAAGAGACTAGGAGATTGCAATAATGAAAAACAGAAAAGTGTGAACTTCTAAGTTATGCATAATAGTAAACGAATACAAAACTCAGATCTGTCACTTTGTAGACCCACTTGCTTACAAGACAATACATATATATATATATATATCTACAAAATAAAAGGTTTCTGAATTAGAAAAGCATTGGGTTACCTGAGTTTATGCATAGCAGAAGCACCGGCTGAGAGTGATATGCAAGAAAGGTCATCCTCTCCCCAAACTAACTTGGCTCGATCCTAAAAACAGGAATGACCATCTTTTGTATGTAATGAAATTGGTTCACAGCTATTTAGAAAAATTAAACGCTGAAATATAGGTTTCGATTTCAGCACTTGAAAGAATGCAAATAAGTAGTTTTCAGGGGAGAAACATTCCTTTTTTTTTGGGTAACAAAAAATATCATCAAAGTTCTACCTTCAACCGCATAAACATTGCAGCAGAGTTGTTCCAGGTTCCATCGATAAGGACAAAGTTGAGATGATCATTTGAATTTTCCTACTCAATAAAGTGCAAGTTAAAGCAAAAACACTTCACGATGGATACTGGTATTTTAAATGTTAGCGCAAACCAGAGATTGTTACTGAAGACCACTAAAAGTTTAGTTTACTTACTATTTCTGACAAGCAATCCGTTATTTGTGGAGCATCTTGAGAGAAGTAATCCTGAACCGACATTGGTGCTGAATTCCTATTGGGATAGAGGAAATATACCTTGTCTTTTCCTGAAATGTTGGTTGGACAATGCAACAATTCTGATTTATGAGCGAGAATATAAGAATGAAAAACACAATTTTTTTCAACTGTATAAGTATTAGAAAATGTATCCAGATACGTACTTTATCAAATACTTGTACCTGCATTCTTGAACTCGTTCCACATTATATCCTCATGCTCAGGAATACCATATATACACATGGAAGAAGAATGAATGCCAAAATTTTGCCATAACAACTTCCCGGTATTGTTTTGCCTCAGAAAATCCTGTGAACCACATTATCAAAATTAATTGCACGTTCAATGCCACAGCAGGTGCAAAGGAGACCCTATTTTGAGCATGGGCATAATATGTTCTAACTATCAGCCCATTGTAATAGGCCCATCCGTATTCTATGTGATTAGACATTAAAGCCCACTTATACTGTATACCCCAGAAGCCCTAGGTCTGTACATATAAATACTCATCGATACAAAGAAATACAACAGAGCACATTTACAGCTATTTACTAAGGTACCAGAACAAAATTTCTTGACTTTCGATTCAGACTCCCTCTTACCGATTCGCCCGTCTGAATCGCGGGGAGATATTAGCCCATTGTAATAGGCCCATCCGTATTCTATGTAATTAGATATTAAAGCCCACTTATATTGTATACCCCAGAAGCCCTAGGTCTGTACATATAAATACTCATCGATACAAAGTAATACAACAGAGAACATTTACAGATATTTACTACTAACCTTGGGATGCATATACAACCAGAACTTTATACCACGCCACAAAGAAAGGGGTGTAATTTTGGAGCACATGCAGTCGTCCATGGCAAGCCAGCACTAAGGAAACATAAGCAAATGAGCATTAAACAGAGGTTGCCAAAGCAGAAGGTTGCCCACCAAAAGGATCCTTGACAACTCCTTAACATATAGAACAAAGAAATAATACGTAAAGAATGATTCAGTAGGTAGTAGAGGAAATGAAACTGTGGTTACTGTCACAATTGCACTGCAATAAAGAAAGATCAAGAATACTTGCCTTCTGACAAAGATACCCTCTACTACCAAGCAACCTGCATGCTACTTGTCGAGCTGCAAAGAACCGAAACTTGCTTTCTGAATCAATTAAACCTCGATAGGTTGCTCGGTGTTTCTTATCTTCTTCTGATCTAAAATCTCCCTAAGGATTCAAAGTAATGCTAATTATATAAAACACACACAAAAAAAAGAATAGGCACATATCATCTACCGATTATAGCAAGACAGGATTTTTCCTTGATATTGATATACTCATAATCAAGCAATATAGAAAGCAAGAAATATGCCGCTAGAAATATCTCCCCGAATTACAAAATATCAAGTCAGCTTCAATTAGCAGTGCTTGGTCAAGACTCCAACTGAATTCCAATGTCTTGATTGACAGCCACCTGTTCTAGATTCTATACATGGTTCTGTAAGCAGCCGGTTCCTTACCTTTAGATTTTCCAGTTGACACTAAATTTCAACAACGAGGAACAAAAATCCAAATCCTTCGCAACCCTACCCTCCATTTACAGAGTATAATGCAAGAGAGGTAACATGATAAACAATTGATACGTATCCAATTGAATGAGCAAAAAAAAATTTGATATCTAATTGGAAGGATAAAACTTATACCAGGAGTTTGCCTCCTTTCCCACCGAAGCTCATTTGCGCATCACTTTGTCTCTCCAAGGCCTTCAAATACTCAATTGCTTCTACTACCGAGGGGGGCAAAGGGGATGTAGTGCCCCATCCCTGCCATTCCTCCAATGTGATGTTGTTTTCTGCATCTGTGAGTCCTATTCCTAGAGATTCTATTAGTGAAGGAGACACGGAGCACGAAGTGGGGACAGAATCAGGAATGACCTTTCCCTTCGAGGGTCGATGGCAGTCCATTGAGATTCTGACACAGTAGAAGCTCAAACCCGTGGTAGGGGAGCAGAGGAAGCGTTTGAAGCGAGGAATCTGGAGATTGAGGAAGAGCGCGGTCGCCATGGTGGGGGATTGGCTGTAGGGTTTAACTGCTAGGCCCAACGAATTTCTTTGTTCATTTTTCCTATTTTGGATTGAATTCGTATTTTTTTAAAAAAAACAAACAAACAAGATTGGATTCGAAAATATTTTAAGTGCCAGAAAATGGAATGGAATCAGAAAAAGCAATAGGAATAGAAAGAAAAGGAAAGGGATCCCCGAATCAAGAAGTCTGTTTGATTCTAACAAACATAATAGCTTTCAAATAGAAACGTGTTAATACTTAATTACATTAAATAATATTTATCTAATTTTTATGAGACCTATACTAATATTTATATAAATAATATAGTATATATAAACAGTTTTTAAATTATAAATGATATATATTAATATTTATATAGATTATATATACAATATATATTAAGATTTATATATCTAATATATAACATTTTTTGAAATTTGTCTATATAAATATTAATTTTTAATTTTATAGTATTTAAATAAAAATATTATTTAAATTATAAATAATATAAATAAATATTTTTATAAATAATATAACTAATACTAATATTTAAAATTTTATATTTTAATTATTATTAATATTATTTTAAAAATTAATTAAATTATAAATAATATATATATATATTTTCATATATTATATAATATATACATAAATAAACCTTTTTAATTTTTAGAAATATGTATAAATATTTTTTAACTTTATCACATTTAAAGTATAAATATTATTTATTAATATTAATATATATTATATACCATGGTTGTTCATATTTATTTTAATTGTAACTAATATGTATAAATGATTATATATATTAATATTTATTTTAAATTATAAATGATATATATTAAATATTTATATAATATATATTATTTTCGTATCCATATTTATATTTACATTTATATAATATATATTATGAATTATATTTATATAAATTGTAAATAAAATATATTTATATTTCTATTAGATATAAATATTGTATATTAATATTTATAAAAATTATGTATCATATATTAGTTTTTATATAGATTATATACCATATATATTAATATTTGTTTATGTAAATGATGAAAATAGGGGTAAGAGGGAAGAATGGGAATACTTTTCCCTAGGATTTTGGGGGGAATCATCAAAAAGGGTTATGGGGGTTTTCGAAATTAAAAGTGGGAGAAACGGAATCAATAAAAATACAAAACAAACAACCACAAAGGGAATGATTCTGTTTCCCTTTACTGATGACCCTGAAGTGAACGCACCCTTAATATTTTTGTCACTATCATATATTATCATTAGTAAAATAGTTAAAACATAAACAATTATATATATATATCAAAACGAATAAGCTAAAAATTTATCGTTATATACTTCCAAAAAAAGTATTCCTGTTTTCAGATGTTTTAGTGTACTTTGTAATTAGTTAACATTTGAATGTTACTTTTAGAATATATGTTGTTTTTTATATATATACAGGAACGCGGACACAAGTGATGCATGGCTCTCGTCAGCTCGTGTCGTAAGGTGTTGGGTTAAGTCCCGCAACAAGATACTTTGTAATTAGCTAACATTCGATTGCTATTTTCAGAATACTTGTCATTTTTTACATACATAAGTAAAGTATATTGACTGTATATTTTTCCTTACAAAGTGTGAGAAAAGATGATAGATTTTTCTATGATACATTAGATGAGAATATAAATTTGAATCGTGAAGCATTACTTTGATATTGAATGATGACTTGCATAAGCCAAGTATTAAATCACATCTTACTTTTGTAGAGTTTACTTTACAATTATTTTTACTTTAAATTAAATCCTAATTATTTTTCAATGAAATTCTTCCATGTTTGATGTTATCCTATTAGATAGTGTCGGTCAACGTAATTTCACCTCAGTTTTGACATGCGCACACAAGATGTAAATTATGTGAAGTCTCACTAAAGATGAAATTGTTTCGTTTTCTTCATATATGGTGAATAGTTATTCCACAACTTGATAAACGAGTTATGTGTTCATTCAGTTTTTTCAGACCTGTACAAAAAGTGCACACAACTCATGGATTTACTATTGTTGAAGAAAAGTGTGAGTCTCACATTGAAAAATTATATAACTAGTAAGTAGTTCATATAGCTTATGGGCTGCTTCACCTAATGCCAATTGATTTATGATGGAACTTCATGATCATTACTATCATGTTAATGACAAAACATACATTAAAGAAGAGTATTCGAGTACCATACAACAACTCTATTTTTGTTGTATCATATTGATTATAAGTGAACAATTCAGTGTTACATTATGCCATGTAATTTTATCCCATCTACTTTTTATCTTTCAATTGTGCGCAAATGTAACATAACCCATTTATGTTAATCCTCCAATTTGGTGCCATGTTTTACACTTAAATTTTGTTAATCAATATGCATTTTCATCTCTTATTTTCATACAAGTGCTGTCAAACCTTACTCGTTGTACTTCTTGTATTTCATACTTAACCTAAATTAAATCCACTCTTCTTCACTCGCCCAGTACAAAACACTACTCATCTGATTCAAGTTACATAAGATTTTGCACTGTATCTACTCTGTCAATTTATAAAATATATATTGCGTATGAAACTGCACATTTTTTAAAGGAAGTTTTATGAAATTGAACAAAATTACTACTCTACTCGTCACTCTCTTTGTTTGGTAAGTTTTTTTTGTTATCATCCATTATCTTGTGAAAAAGAAGGGGTTCGACCACCATGAAGGTTAAGGTCGTTATAATCCTTACTATTATGTTAATGACAAAGCATGAATTAAAGAAGAGTACTCGAGTACCATACAACAACTCTATTTTTGTTGTATCATGTTGATCATAAGAAAACAATTCGGTGTTACATTATTTCATGTAAATTTATCCCATCTACTTTTTATCTTTCAGTTGTGCGCAAATGTAATTTAACCCATTTATGTTAATCCTCCAATTCGGTGTCATCTTTTTCACTTAAATTTTGTTAATAAATATGCATTTTTATCTCTTATTTTCATATAAGTAATGTTGTCAAACCTTACTCGTTGTACTTCTTGTATTTTATAACCTAACCTAAATTAAATCCACTCTTCTTCACTCGCCCAGTACAAAACACTACTCATCTGATTCAAGTTACATAAAATTTTGCACTGTATCTACTCTGTTAATTTACAAAATATATATTGCGTATGAAACTGCATATTTTTTAGGAAATGTTATGAAATTGAACAAAATTACTACTCTATTCGTCACTCTCTTTATCTGGTAAGTTTTTTTGTTATTATCCATTATCTCTTGAAAAAGAAGGGGTTCGACCACCATGTAGGTTAAGGTCGTTATGATCATTGCAATATTTTCTTCCTGTGACAGGAGCAAGTGCCCGTTCTTCTTTTTGTCCAGCCTTCACCTTCTACTACTTTCTTTAGTTGCTTAAGAAACTGGCTTTGCTTCGTCCGAAATGCTGAAGACGGTCTCGGGAATGGACATCAATGAGTAGGTTCCACTTACCTTTCGAACTCTAGGTCCATTGCCCTTTTGCTTTTACTCACTTTCCCACTCCCACTAGTGTTTTGCTCATTCATCATTCCCAAAAGCTTATTTTAATCATGGCTCTCTTTTCCTTTACTTTCACTGTCTTCTAGTGACTATTTGCATGCTTCTTTTCGTTTCTCAAACTTCTTTTTTTACCTCCTATATACATTTACAAGGGTTAATCTTTATCTATTGCTAATGGAAGAGGGAGGTTTGAGGTTGTACATGAAGTGACAAACAAAGGCAAGACTGGAAATAGATAATGAAAATAAGAGTTTGCTTTCTTTATTTACTGATCCGGTAAAATGTGCTTCTCTACAAGAACCAATGTTGTTCTTTTATAAGACTAAGAGATAAAAACTAATTACAACTAACCACTAGATTTAGGAAGAAATGATTAACAGAATTATTCACACTGTAACTAACAATATCTAATATTAAATACAAGTGGCCTTCTGCTCTAATGTTGGGAGTGGACTGCCCAATTAGCTATCCAGCCCAACACTTGCACACTTCCTTCATATTCTCCTTATCCGAGTCACAACCTTCATTTCATCCCTTTTCTTCTTTCCTGGCTAGATCTTTTCGATTTCCTTCTTATGGTGATTCCGGATCTTAACAGGTCTTCCCTCTATTTTAAGAACGCCTTATAGGCAAACATTTTGCAGGTACGGTCAGCAACCTTTCCTTACTCCGAGATATTCTCTCGATATGCTAGAGTGTTTTTAGCAGTTCCGATTCGGCAAAGCCACCCCACACTATTTTGTAATCGATTTCGAGGACCATCAGGCTCTGCAGGCAATGCTATTTTGAGGTCCAGCGGGTTAAGGGTTCCCTTTTTGTCTTCCAACGCCAGGAGTCGGGCATCACTATAGCATACCAGCAATTCATGGATTCCATGTTGGGTCATGATTTACAATATTCCTAGTAACTTTTGTAATATTTTGTTTGTTGAACAGATGACGGCTAAACTAGGATGTTTCACAGGTGTTTTGGAGGACCCCACTCTTTATGGGTTTCAATATCTTCAATTTAAAGTCCTGTTGAACATCAACCTCCCGGTGCTACGGTGCATGCCCCTCTCCATTGATGGCCAGTTTTGGATTTTTATGATCACATATGATAATATACCACTAATTTGTTCTAGGTGTATGCCTTTATTACATGGCACAAATAGTTGCCCTGATCCTTATATTAATGAGGAGGAGGATGACGTGCCATATGGGATGTGGATGTCCACAAAGGTGTACATAGTGTGTAGTAGGTTATCGAAGGGCTCTTCTTGGCCTAAAGCATGGCCTTATTCTGATTTCTTAGGCCAAGGTGATCCCTCGACTTCAGCAAATATTGGCTTGAATTCAGGCCAACCGCCTCGATTCAACAATGTAGTTATGGATGAAGATTTATCTGGCCACATGAGTGTTATGCATATTGATCCTCCGATTTCATCCAGGGGTTAGGAAAGCGTCCACTCCATCATCTTCACTCAACAACTTCAAGATAAGAATCTTGGGACTTCACATGACAAAAATAGATCGCAAGGGCAAGAGAGTGGTCCCTTCCTCTGGCTTGGATTCCTCATTACCAACAAATATTGCAAGAAGAAAGATAGTGATTAGGAAGGCGTCATCTAGACTAAGTAAGTGATTGCAAAGATGATAGCATGAGTAAGGGAACCACTCATGCAATGGTTTTTTTTTTGGTTTTGCTTACCTTAGTGCCATAGGGGTCTTAGTAACGCTTTTTCCCAGTTTCGTTAATTTTAGTTGTTTAGTAGTTTAGCCTCATGGTAAGTACTTGTTTCGACAAGTCTAATTTTATTAGGATATCTAGAATGTATTCTAGGATAAGCCTTGTATTTTTCTAGAGTGTACTTAGGTTATTTCTTTTGTAATCCTTTTATGTCCCTTTCTGCCCGTTATAGCAGAATAGGTTTTAGTCATATAAAGAGACTTTACTTTCTTCTGTAATAATACACATAGAAACACAATACAGAGAGTCATTACAATTCGTAAGGCTCTCATAGTCTGTACATTCTTCCGCAATCAAGAAATAAAAAGATGTATTCATTGTTACTCTGACATGGTATCAAGAGCACTTTCTTTAATATGGGAAAATGAGTGTAGAGACGAAAGAGAACACCGGACTTGAGAAGAAAAACGAGTCGACCGCCATGGATACAAACGATCCCTACTATATCCACTACAGCGAGCAACCCGGCATTCCTCTCGTTCCAAAGTTTTCTGGCGAAGGATTCTTGAGCTGGAAGTGGACCATGCGCACCGCTTTAAACGCCAAGAACAAGCTTGGCTTTGTTGACGGGACCATCATGCGACCCACCGACGGCGACGCACAGAAGATGGCACAGTGGAAAAGGGTTAATTCGCTAATAATCTCATGGATTATCTCCTCTGTTACTCCCAACATAGCCCGCAGCATTATGTACACAGACGACGCAAAACAAGTTTGGGTTTGGCTTGGAAAAAGATTTGAGAAGAAGGATCTTGCAACCTTGCACAACATTAAGACGCAGATTGCAAATTTAAATCAAGGAGAAGATTGTGTTACAGACTACTTTATTCCCGCGAGATCTGGGCTGAATACGATCTCGCCAGACCCATGGATGCAAGCGACTGCTGTTCTTCTTGCAAGGCCGGGGAGAATAAAACTAAAAGAAGAGAGGAGGAGGAAATCCTTCATTTCCTTATGGGTCTGAATCGCTCATACATACACTTGAGAGGTCAGATTCTCGCGATGAGTGAGATACCCACATTAGAAGAAATCTTCTCCGTTATCATCTAAGAAGAGCAACAGAGAGGCACGAACGAGTTGAAGGAAGGGCAGGAACAGTCAGTTAGTCTTTTCAGCAAGGGAGCAAACAACTTCGGTTTTAACAAAACCAGAGTCGTGACTAACTCGACAACCCTAGAAACACAAACAAGAGGAACACGAACAAGCCAAGCTACGGAGGGAGAAAGGATGCCCCAAATTGTGACAACTACGGCAAACTGGGACACTCGCGAGGCGAATGCTGGTGGCTGATTGGTTTTCCAGACGACGAAAACAAGAAAACTAGAGAAAACCGTGTTGGCTCAGTCGTTTTGGAACAAGAAGGAAAGAATACTTCGAAAGAAACCACAAACATCCAGTCTCCAGTTAGAGGATTTGATCCAGAACAATTACAAGAACTCGTGAACTATCTCCAACAAACCAAGGAAACCAGCACTTCCGCGAGACAAGTCAATTTCGGGAACTTCTCAGGTACATCTAAAACCCTAATTAATTCCTTGCCATGTTTAATCTCTAATGGAAATAACATGATGAATAAACTTCAGAATCTGTGGATATTAGATTCCGGTGCTACTGAACATATATGTGGTAATCGAGTTTTATTGTCAAACTGCAAACCATTGAATCATGTTAGTGAAATCACTCTTCCTGATGGCAACAAAAGAAAGGTTGATTTTATTGCTGATGTCTGTGTCAATGGTGTGGTAGTTTTAAACAATATGATGCATGTGCCGACTTTCATGTTTAATCTCATTTCAGTAAGTAGATTAATTGAAAGTTTGAATACCTCTGTAATTTTCCATGGGGAATATTGTGGCTTGCAGGACTTTAAGGAAAAGGTCCTTCGAAAGGTGGGGAAACAAATGCATGGTCTGTACTTTGTTGATATTGACAATCTGAGTAGTTATATTGTAAACAGTAGGGATGATGCTTATGTTTGTGCTAGTTCCTGTAATAGAAAGTTTGAAATCAAGAATGAGAAAGACTTTATTCTTTGGAACAATAGACTTGGGCACATGCCCTTGAAAAAGATGAGAAAAATAACAAATGTTCAGATTCCCAAATCTCTATCAAATACATTGTTTCCCTGCACAATATGTTATAAGGCAAAGGGAAAGTGCTTAGGTTTTCCTACATCTGAAACCAAATCTTTCGAGGTATTTGAACTTGTACATGTAGACGTATGTGGTCCAATGAGAGATAGCACAATAGAGGGAAATAGATATTTCTTGACAATAGTTGACGACTATTCTAGGGGAACTTAGGTCACCCTCCTGAAACAAAAATCTGAAGCTATGGATAATATTAAAAACTTTGTTAATCTCGTTGAAAAACAGATGAACAAACACATAAAAATTATAAGAAGTGATAATGCTATGGAGCTAGGAAAATCAGAAGAGGGTAAGAAGTTTTACCTTGATAAGGGTATCATCCACCAAACTAGCTGTCCTCACACACCCCAACAGAATGGGATTGTGGAGAGGAAGCAAAGGCACTTAATGGAAATTGCTAGGGCATTATTGTTCCAATATGGTTTGGATAATAGTTTTTGGGGCCACTGTGTAGAACAAGCTGCATATCTTATCAACAGAACACCAAGTAAAGCCATAGAAAACTTAACCCCCTTCGAACAATTGTATGGAACCAAACCAGATTATGATGAAATAAAAAGCTTTGGGTGCCTTTGCTATGCCACCAACCTAGACCCAAGTAAAGGTAAACTTGATCCTAGATCATCCATATGTATATATATTGGAAACTGTAAGAATACTAAAGGGTATAAAATCTTCATTCCAAACCAAAAGAAACTGAAAATCAGCCGTGATCTCAGCTTCTTTGAAGATATATTTCCCTTAAGAAATAAAGAATGGAAAAATCCGCTACATGATAACCTACAAGATACATATGTTTTCTTCCCTCCTACACTTCATAACCACGAGGATGACTCTTGTACGTCTCTGTTTTCTGAGATAAGAGAAGAATTCCATCCTCAAGATCACACCACAGATCCTAATGAGCCAATTCCAAGCCATGATACAGAACCTAGTGAGCCAATTCTAAGCCATGAACCAGAATCCATTCCTACAGAAACCACTTCCCTTAGAAGATCTACACGCCCACATCGTGCCCCATCAAGACTTGATGACTACATCTGCTCAATGAGCACTAGTCAGAATGACCTGTTTTCCATCATCCTCAATGAAAAGCTGCAAAGCACAACAGCCAAGCACCACAAACAAACTGCCATAACTACTCTAACCGATCTCATCCCAGCCAGAACCGTTCTGTCATGTACTTTGCCACAAAACACTAATAGACTCATCCAGAACCTTCACAGCTTGAAAGAACCATCAAATTACAAAAATGTCAGTAAAGTCCCAAATTGGGTAAAGGCAATGACTGAAGAGTTTCAAGCCCTCAAACAAAATAAAACCTGGTCTATTGTGGAATTACCCAAGGGAAAGAAACCTATAACATGCAAATGGGTCTACAAACTAAAATTCAAGGCAGACAGGAGCCTTGAAAGACATAAAGCTAGGTTAGTAGTTAGGGGTTTTACCCAAAGGCAAGGCCTTGACTATGATGAAACATTCTCCCCAATCATCAAATTAACCACCGTTAGAGCTCTCATAATTGTAGCAATAAAAAAAGAATGGATCTTGGATCAGCTCGATGTAAACAATGCTTTTCTCCATGGAGATCTCCATGAGGATGTTTACATGAGCATCCCCGAGGGTTTGCAAGTGAGTGGAGAAAATAAAGTGTGCAAACTCCACAAATCCTTATATGGGCTGAAACAAGCCTCCTGCCAGTGGCATGAAAGATTAACCAATTTCCTCAGAATCTTGGCTTTCAACATTCCCAAAATGATCATTCTTTGTTTGTCAAAACCCAGAAAAACTACATAACCCTTTTAGGAGTATATGTTGATGACATTTTGGTCATCGGGAACAACACCAAGGAAGTCAAATCCCTGAAAAATCAACTCCTTAAAGAATTCAAAATCAAAGATCTAGAGAGATTAAACTTTTTCTTAGGAATGGAGTTTTTGGAAACAAATAAAGGAATGATAATGTCACAACAACGTTACATCAATCAGATCCTTCAAGATTTTGATATGCATAACAGCAAACATTCTGTTTCCCTCTACCGGTCAATCTGAAATTGTATAAGGATTCTGGTTCAACCCTAGACAATCCCACCATTTATAGGTGCCTAGTAGGAAAATTGAACTTCCTAACCAACACTAGGCCTGATATAAGCTTTGCAGTTCAGTACTTAAGCCAATTCTTACAGGCTCCAACAATTGAACATCTCAAAGCAGCTTATCATTCCCTCTCCTATATTAAAGGAATAGCAGGCTTCGGCCTATACTTTAACAACAAATCAGATTACCAATTAGAGGCTTACTGTGATTCGGATTGGGCTTCCTGCCCAATCACTAGGAGATCCGTTTCAAGATACTACATACTCCTAGGAGGATCCCCTATAAGCTGAAAATCTAAGAAACAAAGCACCATTTCTTTATCCTCTGCCGAAGCAGAGTATAAAGCAATGCGGCATGTCACCGGGGAACTTAGTTGGCTTAGTAGACTCCTATATGAAATTGGAGTGAATAATATATCACAAATACCGGTCAAGTGTGACAACCTGGCCGCCATACACATTGCTAGAAACCCGGTTTCTCACGAACGCACTAAACATATTGAACTAGACTGTCATTTTGTGCGTGAAAAGTTGCAGGCAGGTTTAATACAGGTACACTATGTTCCCAGCACTCACCAGCTAGCTGACTTACTGACAAAGCCGCTAACGGGCAAGAGTTATCATAACTCCTTCGAAGGCCTGGGTCTCCAAGACGCAGGAAAGAAGCAGTAAATGAACAGGGGACAAAGAGCACATTCTTTCTGCTCAAACACACAAAACTGCACTCTTTGAAGGGGGATATTAGGATATCTAGAATGTATTCTAGGATAAGCCTTGTATTTTTCTAGAGTGTACTTAGATGTCCCTTTCTGCCCTTTATATCATAATAGGTTTTAGTCATATAAATAGACTTTACTTTCTTCTGTAATAATACACATAGAAATACAATACAGAGAGTCATTACAATTCGTAAGACTCTCATAGTCTGTACATTCTTCCGCAATCAAGAAATAGAAAGATGTATTCATTGTTACTCTGACAAATTTTGAGTTCTAATTCGCTTGTGAGGCCTTTGTTTCTCCCCTTCACCTTAGTCATACTTTTGATTTTTTCGCTTTAGGTTAGAATTTAAGTTAGTATCTGGTGTTGGAATATGTCGAATTTGAATCATACAAGCGTCCGGCTCACCCATTCGGGTCATCTCGTCTAAACACAGATCCACGGTGCAGAAAAATATTCTTGTCCTCGGCGCCTGTCCAGATCTGGACAGGTCATTTCCTTGCCCGGACGGACATCCGACGACAAACGATCGTAGCAACAGAGCAATTGGACGGATGAGAAACATATTAGCGTCCTTAGGAACGTCTGAATCCGGACGCAGTAGTTCCTTGCCCGGACATGTCTAGGTCGAAGCGGTTGTTTTATTATATAGCGCAGCATGTTAGTTTTTCTACAGATAGAGAAGCTTTGGTAAAAACTCTCAACTTGGTTCTCTAAACCCAAAAGAATAAAAATCTACCTTATCATTCTTCTATCATTCTCTTCTACAAATTCTCAATCGTTATCAATTCTATTATCTTGTATCAGGTTTAGTTTGTTCATAGTCCCCTAGGGTTGGGTTTTACGGCCAGACTCTCCAGTTACTCGTGTAGCGTCCCAGTAGGATCAGGTTGCAATCAGTTGTCGTCTTTGTGGCTAATCATCTTACCTTGGGTTGGCCTGTCTTATGGTTGTATTTATGTTGATCGGCTTAATGAATGGCGGTGGTTTAAAAAAATCCCTATCTCGTGATTATTATATGCACCGTACTTCTATTAAGGTGTGTTCACTTTGGGGTATTGAAGGAGGGAAACAAAATGTTTTCATTTGTGGATGTTTGTTTGTAATTTTTAATGATTCCCTTCCCCCTATTATCTGTTTTAAAAACCCTCAAAACCCTTTTTACTGATTACCCCTACCTATATACACATCCACGACATGACTATCACCAACCATTTGCTTCCACCAAAAATCTGTTGGCAACTTTCAAAGGGCGATGAGAGTCGGCGACGACCACCCCCAATCTAACAACCATAACCTCTGGTGAAAGTACTGACAAGATCAACTTATGTGTCATGTAAGTCAACACCACTCTACCTCTTCTATGTAACTGGTTGCGTCAAATTCTATTATGCCGCTTGCTTGGGATTGTTGTGCTTATAGTTTTTCAACACCAAAAGAAAACAAATTGGTGTCTACACACAAGCATAGAGAGGATTATTGCTCTATGAACTTTTTAAAATATGGTTGTATATGCTATTGAAAGGATGAGGGGAGGGGGAAATCATGTACCTCCTTGTACCAAATTTGTGGTGAATTACCTGTCAAATGAAAGATGCCGGAAAAACAAACCTATAAAGCTTCTAATGATGTTCAAATAAAGAACTAAAAAAGAAGAACCCAAAATGTGTGTAGATAATGTGGACCCATAACTAGGAAAATCACACGCCAAAAAACGAGCCCAAAATCCACCGATCCATATTGTAGATTCATAAAATAAGAGGCAATGGAATATCATCCTCTGAAGCAAGAATAACCCAATACGCAACAGATGTTGCTTGTTGCTCGATGAATTATAGATAGAAGAATGTAGTAGTATATGTGAATTGCACTAATCTGACTAGGTTGTCTGTATTTTTCTATTGATTCCCTCTTTATTAACTAATTTATAGAAATCGATAACTATAGATTGGTGTTTGCTTTTTTTATATATATATACAAAGATCAAAGATCAATACAAATGTTGTCGAAATAAAGAAGATGACCTAGTTAGCCGGTGGGGTTGCTATATCAAGGCTTTAAAAGAATTCAAGCTAATCCCATTGACTAACCCATATTCAGCGACTTCCTTTTAGCTCATAAAAAATTAACAATCAGTGTCTTGATAGTTTGGCCGGTTTGAAGGGAAATATATCCACTTAGATTATCCTTGTGGTATGGCATTTCATTTGTTTGTATGTCTATGCCTGTTTCAATTCCCTACTGCTCACTTTATTTGTTTAAAGTAGTATGATGAGTTGTCCATCTATCTTTTATCCATTGGAGTCAGTTAACTCCAAAAAATTTGACATTATTTATATATCATACCATCTGATTCGTTCATAATATTTATACATCTGGTTGTTCCAATTAGTGTTCCTTCGGTAATTGAAAATTAGTTTGAATCATTATTGTTATGTGTGTGTGCTTTTTCATGTTATATGCTACAGAATGGCTCCACTTGGTCGTTCTTTGAGAGGGATAAGAGATTTGGACTTTATTTGTTTCTTCATTGTCTTACTTTGTGTACTAATGATATATTTGATGTGGCTTATCCATATATAAAACTTTACGTGATTCTCAATATCTAGAGTTAGATAAACATATGGAAAAAGAATTGAAAATGCATAATTTGATTATGATGATTGGTGAGAGTGACACTCTATGTAGGAACTTTCTTCGTATGAATCATTGCACATTCAGTGAGCTTCTTGAGATGCTCAAAGATGTAGGTGGGTAGACTGGCACAAATAGTGCAAGTTTGATGGATTTTTGTACGTTGTAGTCCACCTTAAAAAGAATAGGATGATAGGTGCATTATTTAAAAGTGGTCAAACTGTAAGTAGACAGTTTCATGCTTGTCTAATGGCAGCATTGAAGTTACATGTTGTATTTCTCAAGAAACCTCGCCCATACCAAAGGATTGTGTTGATGATAGGTAGAAGAATTTAAGGTATATTGAAAAAAGTCTTGAATATGAACATATTGTAGGTATTACATGAAATGTGAATAATGTTCCTTTGTTATATGATGGTACAGTTATTAGTGTAAACGTATCGTCTAATGACCGGCCTAAATATCGAATGAGAAAAGGCAACCTTGCAATGAATGTATTAGGAGTGTGTTCACCCGAGATGTAATTTATATGTGCTACCTGGTTGGGAGGCATCATCACATGATGATCGTGTTCTTCGGAATGTCATATCTAGACCAAATGGATTGAAAGTGCCAAAAGGTAATTTGATTGAAGTTAGGTGAGATTCTTTTGATAGTATTTCATTTTCTTAGTAAAATTTTAACAATATAGGTTTCTCTATTTGTAAGGTTGTTATTATTTGTGTGATGGAAGTTTCACTAATGGGGAGGGATTCCTTGCACCTTTTAGAGGACATCTATATCACCTTAGACAGTGAAACATTAGTCCTCGCCAACCTCATACAGCTGAGGAATACTTCAACTTGAAGCACGCACAAGCAAGGTATGAGATTGAATGATGTTTTGGGTTACTAAATGGACGGTGGGCAATTCTTAGAAGTCCATCTTATTTTAATTTGCAAACGCATGGCCGCATCATCCTTGCGTTTTCTTTACTCCATAACTTGGTAGTAAAATACATGTCACTTGGATCATTTGACGATGAAGAGTATTTCGAAGAAGGTGATGGGGATGCTATTGATGATGTTGATGAGGAGGATGAGTATATAACTTCTAATGATGTATGTGATCCATGGACAAATTTCAGGAATACTTTAGCTTAGAATAACGTCAACAATTGAAGGGCTATAAACCGCTAAAGCTATATTTTTATTAGATAGGTTTGTCTAGTAAAACGAAAACCATTGTTGGCTTTCTTGCATTAGAGTGTTGTTTGCTTATGTGTTTGTAACAATTTGTTTGTATTCTTATATTTGTACCAACTCTTATTATATCATTGCTTTTATGTATATAGCAACACTGATCTATCTAAATGGCAACATTTTGTTTGGCACACCTTGTGACTTTGTCATATAATGGATGAAAGTGCTACTAGTGCACAAGGAAGAGGCAAAAACCAGTGCCACTGGACTTTTGAAGAGGACAAGGCTCTTGTGACAGCTTTGTATGAACTAGCTATTGATTCTCACTAAAAGTGTGAGAATGGTTTTGGAAATGGTTACATGGTGCGACTGAGGAGCTATTTGGCAAGGCTATACTAAGGTGTGGCTCATTTTTCAACAATGGCTTGCGTAATGCCTGATGCTAATGCACGTGATAAAGAAGAGGACGAAAAGAAGAAAAGAGTGTTGAAAGAACTACTCTTTTTGAAGGTCTTACTTCATATGGCAATTGATGCAACTAATAAACAGACTACGGAGCAAAACAAGCTAGGATACTATTTCGAGTGTCCCAATGATATGAAAGTATTTTTTGTCAAAAGGATTTTTCATGGATAGAATACTGACAATGGTTAGGGACTTATGATGTGTGTTTTAAAACATTATTGTTTTATGTCTTTGGTTGTTGGACTAGGTTTCTTTTTGCTTTTGAACTTCATTGTATGTTTAAACAAATAATTAGAACACTTATTTTGAACATAGGTACATTATGAGATTTAGAAACATAAATTACTATGTTATGTGAGTTTCATATAGATATTGAAGTAAACAGGTAAATAAAAAAAATCAGGGTGATTCTCTTGTGTTCAAAACCAAACAACAACGAAGGGAATAAGGGGGAATTCCATTATGTTTTTACATTAGAACCAAATAGAATTTTTTTTATTCATGGAAATACCTTTCCTTTCTTCTCCATCCCCTTCCCGATTTCATTATGTTTCTTCCCGACGAAGTTTAAGATTTTATTTCACCATTTTTTTATTTTTCCACTTGTTTATACATACAACTCTTTCTCTTTTTGTCCCAAAATATGAATTCAAGCTTAATATTATTATTAACAAAAAAAGCAACTAATTTGCAAATATTAAACTAGTTTCCCGAATATATACTGCTGTTAGAGCTAAAGTTGGAGATTAATTCATAATAATATACCACACACTTCAAATGAAATGGATTGGAAGTTGATGGTAAATGTCGGTTGATTTAAAAGTACAATATGCAAAAGCGGGACACAACATAGCCTATTTCATAAGGGTTTTGATGGTGGTTTGCACTATGTCGTGACGGGGTGAGAAAACGGTTAGAACAAGTAACCGTTAACCAAAGTTTGAAATAAAATACGATTGTTGGTTATTTCGGTTATAACCGAGTTTAATAATCTTTAGTCAAGTTCCTTGTAGCTTTGATGTAGCAAGAATCAAGAATTCGTGATCTGAAGGAGCCTTTTTTGTCAATGCGTTGGAGAATAAGAACATCATCAAAGTACCATGGACCACGATCGAGCACCACATTCATCATACCGATCCTTTCAAATTCTGGAAGGAAGATCTGTTTGGCCGCTTGCCTAATCTTAAGGAATCCCAGAAAGTTACTAGACCTTAGACAAGGTAGATTCCATGTCCTGAATGTCAACGCTGCGAGTGGTGATTAGTTTGCCTAGCAAACACCGATCGAAAGACGTGGCCAAGTCATGATCTATAAGGCCATCAATCGAGAGTGGCAGAGCTTCATCCTTTGTAATAGATAGTTCCTCACATTGATAGGAGAGGTCCTCCTGATAGCCAAGAGGTGATCCCATAGATGGAACATAAGGAGTGCAGTGCTTGAACGAGAGACAATAGTCCTAGAAAAGGACCCCCAACGCAGGTGAAGACAGGCACAAAGCTTTGAGGGAAATGGAAGAAGAGAGGTGGGCATAGAGCTCAAAAGAAGACGACGACAAAGTGTAGCATTGAGAATCAAACAAAATTTGAAAATCTTAATGATAAAGGATGAAGAACTTGGGACAAACCAGCTCAAAAAATACATGCAATTCATGATTGAGCTCATAAATGAGCTCACAAAAGCAGGCTTACAATTGATGAAAAAGAGGAGGGGGAAGGAGTGGAAAAGTCAAAGGAGAACTCTCACAGAGAGAAAACTTTTGTTTACATGATGAAAGCAACGTTATAATAATAATTTTTAGTGGACGAATCCACTTTTCTTATTGTGATGGTGTGGATTCCATTAACTTGTGTTAAAAATGTTCTAAATGGCGTAGATTCCTGCAGACGTTATAAAGTGAGTGGTTAGAACAGGTGTAATTAACATAAAAGAAAGAAATTAAAACCCAAAAATAACGTCGGGCTGCAAATAAATCCCGGTCGCAGTAGTATAGTGAAAATGTAAGCAACCGGATGTCGAACCGTGGGACTAATGTACATATAATAGTACCTAAGCGTGTCACAGGAGGGGGGATTAATTGACTTGTAAAATAATAAAAAGAAAGAATAAATAAACTAAGTTGACAGATAAATAAAATGGAACTCTGGGTCAGGTTAATATAATCTGCATAATTAAGCTATCTCTACTGGTTTAATAATTTGGCAAGGTTCCTGTAATTATCTTAAGGACTAAGTCATAGCCTCATAAGAACTCGTTCACCTGTAATGCAAGGTTCTAATCAAGGTTCAAGCAAAAGCCTGCGAACGGCAGAGTATTGAGGAATTACATTTGCAACTGAATACTAACTTATTAAATCATAACAAGTTTCCTCCAGTTTTACGCCTTAATTAACCTGTCTATTTATCACCTGGTCTGATCAAAATAGACTTAGGAAAGCAATTTAATAAACTCATGACAATTATTTAAAAGGTGCGTGATAACCTTTAAGCGTAACAAACTGTATATAAATTAAACCAGTAAAAATATAGCATAATTAATACAAACATATAATAACCATTCCCAGAGCGTATGTAAACTAGCCTAACATATTAAATAGAATAACAGAAACAAGAATGATAGAAATCATCCGTAATCACTCCGTCTCACTCTGCTATTTTGTGTACGTAGGGTTAGAGGTGAATTTGTGGAATGTAAAATAAATAAATGGAGAAGGCGGAAGAAAGGATGAGATGGCGTGTGGTGAAGTGGTCGTGGATGAATTGATGGTATATGATGGATGAAGTTACGTGGGTTTTATAGGGAAAGGAAGAAGCAAAGGCAGCAGATAAGGAACGCGTGAATTGATCGAGGCGGTGCAGCTCATTGATTGCTCGTTGATTGCTCCTCATTAATTGAGGGGACAAAGCTTGAAGACAGGCGTGAATTAAGGTAGGCGTCGAGACAGTGGACGAGTTGCAGAAGTCGGCGAAGGCAAGTTGCAGACGGCGCGCGAAGAAGAAACTGTTCGCGTCTGAGATCTGGAATTTTTACACGCGTCCGCGTGGTGTCCTCCTGCTTGTCCGCCTCGTTTGTAGGCGGTTGCATATGTGTGTGGTGTGTCTTGTCCGCCTGCGGTACCACCTCAAAACAAGGCGGTTGCAAATGTTTCTTGTGCGCGCGAGTTCTTACTCACGTCCGCCTCCAAAACCATACTCACGTCCGCCTGATTATTAGGCGGTTGCCTAGGTGGAGACGAGTTGTTGACTTCTAACTTTGACTGGCTCTAGTTTCTTCGTTTGGACTCCGTTTTCTGAGCCGTTTGCGTCTATGCGTACGTCTCTTTGTCTACTTTACTCCCAGCTTGGTTTTCCTCATGTTAAACCAATAAATTTGTGAGATAAACAATAAAACATAAACTAGAGGAAAACTAACCGAAGTGGAGAAATGAGCAAGAAAAGTGCTAATATTATATGAAATACACCTATAAATCATGCTCATTGGACACTTATCACACCCCCACACTTATCTTTTTGCTTGTCCTCAAGCAAATCACGTACCCAAGTAAGTAGGAATGCTCAATACTAACAAATATTATTATGAAGGGTAGGATAAATATGATCTTTTAAACTTATTGAGGAGTGTGAAAAATTAACTGCTGGTGGCATAGGTGTGCTCAGGGTAAAAATAAAATATAGAGTTTCGGGGTATGATCTAAGGTACTTCAATGTTTCTTTTGGGTGACTCTGAGAACTTTTACCATGGCCAACTTCTCTCAAGAATGGGCATTTGAGGAGAAACAAAAGGAAAAATAGATTTATGCATTTGTTTCACTTTTGCATAAGGGATGAGAAAATGTAGGCATTACGCCTTTGTATTTAAGAACACTCAACTCTCTTATGTTGGTTACCAATGGTGTCTCATGAGTCCCTTATTATTTTTATTCTTCTTTTTTTTTTAACAGAAAAGTACCCCTTAGCAATCCCTAAGAGAGAAGACAGAAAGAAACCCTGAGCAATAAAATCCAACCATTTGCAGATTATTTGGTCACACCGCATATAAAATGCTCCTCAAAAGTAATCAAAATTTTTTAAAATTTGTACCATTTATCCTACAATTCATAACAATATTTATTCTTAAAGAGAACAACCCACATATAAAGGGTCCACAATATTTGAATTGGACAAACGCATGATAGGAGAGAGATTAAACATTTAAGCACAAAATGTTACCGAAAGGGCACACTCCCCACACTTAAATTGAACAATGTCCTCATTGTTCACCAGAAAAAACAAGGGAAGGTTTCAGAAGACCTTTTCGGTAAGTAGATAAAATAGAGATAACACAAAGATCACAAATAATCAATTAAGCACATAAACGCTCCTCTGCAGTTTTTATTTAAATAAAAGCATATTAAGAAACTGGTACTCCCCTGATTTATTTTTGCTTGCGTTTATAGGAGTTCCCCCACACTTGAGCTTTAGCCTCAAGTAGCGTAGCTTGGTTGCGGTGTCCACATGGAGATGCACCTGCATAAGACACTAGAAGCAACCATACTAAAAACGGGTTAAAAGTCAAAATAAAATTAAAAGAGAACCTGAAAATCAAAAGAGCATAAAAGTAAATAAAATTAAAAGTACACCCGGGTTGCCTCCAGGAAGCTGCCCTTCTTTAACGTCTTTGGCTAGACGCCTGCTCGTTATCCTGGATCAAAACAAACGTTACCTCGGCATATAAAATAAGAAAATTAATACTCCACAAAATCAGGTGTTTGAGGAGGTACTGCCGGGAACGTAGTTCTAACAAAGACCCGGCGGTGATGCTTTTTCTTCCTCAAATTGGAGGATGTAAACATCATCCTCTTTTAGGTGAGGCTCGTAGAAAGAACGCTGTTTAATATCATCTTCAGAGAAAGTTAATTCTTTGAAGGTGATAGTGGCGTTTTGTTTGGATAAATTGGCGGGAGGTGATGGCAATTCCTTCTCTTCATTTTCAAGGATATAAATATCCTCATTTTCTGGGTAGAGCATAGAGAAGGATGGAAACTGGCGGTAGGTGACTATAGAGGGAAGAGCATAACTTACGTCCGTAGTGGGGTGTTGCTCTTGTTGAGCGATTGTCTCCAGGTAGTCTGGTTGATCTTCTAACCAGAGTTGTTCTTGCAATATGAGACAATCCTCATAATCATGAGCTCCTCCACATACGGAGCAGTATAAATACTCAGAATAACAAAACTCTTGCTCGTACACCTGTTCCATTTCCATTTTTTTTTGTATATAAAAGAAAACTACAGAAAAAGATTAGAAAATAAAATAATTAGAAACAAACATAATAATAATATATACAAAATATAAAATGAAGTAGAAATAGATTGAAGAAGTTGGAGAAGAACAGAATTTGAAACGCGGCGTGTTTTTTTTTCCGAATCGGGTCACGTCCCATGGACAACCGCCTGGTACTGGGGCGGACAAGAGTGCTGAGACCGCGAGTCTGTCCGCGTCCAAAACAGGCGACACGCCTCTGCTGCTTTTTTTTTTCGATTTCGATTACAAAGTTACTGAAACAAACAACAGATTAGAAAACAAACATATAATAATATAACAAGGTATAAAAGATAATTAAAATAAACAAAAACAAAATAAAATAAACAAAATATTCTAATATAACAAGTGAATAATCCGGGGCTTAGGGACTAGAATAAACTAGTCCCCGGCAACGGCGCCATTTTGCAGACGTTATAAGTGAGTGGTTAGAACAGGTGTAATTAACATAAAGAAAAATTAAAACCCAAAAATAACGTCGGGCTGCAAATAAATCCCGGTCGCAGTAGTATAGTGAAAATGTAAGCAACCGGATGTCGAACCGTGGGACTAATGTACATATAATAGTACCTAAGCGTGTCACAGGAGGGGGGATTAATTGACTTGTAAAATAAATAAAAAGAAAGAATAAAATAAACTAAGTTGACAGATAATAAAATGGAACTCTGGGTCAGGTTAATATATCTGCATAATTAAGCTATCTCTACTGGTTTAATAATTTGGCAAGGTTCCTGTAATTATCTTAAGGACTAAGTCATAGCCTCATAAGAACTCGTTCACCTGTAATGCAAGGTTCTAATCAAGGTTCAAGCAAAAGCCTGCGAACGACAGAGGAGTATTGAGGAATTACATTTGCAACTGAATACTAACTTATTAAATCATAACAAGTTTCCTCCAGTTTTACGCCTTAATTAACCTGTCTATTTATCACCTGGTCTGATCAAAATAGACTTAGGAAAGCAATTTAATAAACTCATGACAATTATTTAAAAGGTGCGTGATAACCTTTAAGCGTAACAAACTGTATATAAATTAAACCAGTAAAAATATAGCATAATTAATACAAACATATAATAACCATTCCCAGAGCGTATGTAAACTAGCCTAACATATTAAATAGAATAACAGAAACAAGAATGATAGAAATCATCCGTAATCACTCCGTCTCACTCTGCTATTTTGTGTACGTAGGGTTAGAGGTGAATTTGTGGAATGTAAAATAAATAAAATGGAGAAGGCGAAGAAGAGGAATGAGATGGCGTGTGGTGAAGTGGTCGTGGATGAATTGATGGTATATGATGGATGAAGTTACGTGGGTTATATAGGGAAAGGAAGAAGCAAAGGCAGCAGATAAGGAACGCGTGAATTGATTGAGGCGGTGCAGCTCATTGATTGCTCGTTGATTGCTCCTCATTAATTGAGGGGACAAAGCTTGAAGACAGGCGTGAATTAAGGTAGGCGTCGAGACAGTGGACGAGTTGCAGAAGTCGGCGAAGGCAAGTTGCAGACGGCGCGAAGAAGAAAACTGTTCGCGTCTGAGATCTGGAATTTTTACACGCGTCCGCGTGGTGTCCTCCTGCTTGTCCGCCTCGTTTGTAGGCGGTTGCATATGTGTGCGGTGTGTCTTGTCCGCCTGCGGTACCACCTCAAAACAAGGCGGTTGCAAATGTTTCTTGCGCGCGCGAGTTCTTACTCACGTCCGCCTCCAAAACCATACTCACGTCCGCCTGATTTTAGGCGGTTGCCTAGGTGGAGACGAGTTGTTGACTTCTAACTTTGACTGGCTCTAGTTTCTTCGTTTGGACTCCGTTTTCTGACCGTTTGCGTCTATGCGTACGTCTCTTTGTCTACTTTACTCCCAGCTTGGTTTTCCTCATGTTAAACCAATAAATTTGTGAGATAAACAATAAACATAAACTAGAGGAAAACTAACCGAAGTGGAGAAATGAGCAAGAAAAGTGCTAATATTATATATGAAATACACCTATAAATCATGCTCATTTGGACACTTATCAATTCCACTCGTTTTTTATGAGTTCTTACCTAAGAACTATCTTTTTAAATTTTATAACACAGTAGATTCTATCTATGTGTGTCTTTATTTTTTATATTTTCTTTTACATTTAAATAGTGACACTTTATTGGTTATTTAGGAGAGAATGTTAAAAAACTTTTTTTGTATGAAATGATATTTGAATAGAGTTTTCTAAATAATTAGATATCATTTTTATATGACATAATTGGATGCGTTATGTGCCATCTTCCACCGTTTGACACCAAATTGCATCAATTTTAGTGTCAATCTTATCATTTTCTCTCTACTCCATTCAAATGCTGCATCTAAATGTTGATGTAACAATTACTATCAATTTTACTACCGATCGCACAATTTCTCATCTAGTTTATTGTGATATTTAACAGTTCCACTTCCAACTATCTTGATTTGAACTTCATACATGCTCTAACTTTTTCTTTAAAATATTCCCCCCTTCACTTTTACTTTTCCTGCTGTCACACCACCACCATACATGCGGCGCACAATCGATTTCAGAAGAAAGCTTAAAAAAGGAAAATGATGAAGACAACTAATTCATGAAGAAAAACAGTCTCCTATGTTCTCTCTTTTCGTTTCTATCAGCTCCACTCATCTGCCGGCTCTCTCTCTCTCCATTCCTCAGCTCCCAACACGAAAAAACAGGAAATTCTCGAACTTCCCCTGAGAATTCAATCTCTTGCACTCGCAGGTATCCTTCAGCAAAACAACAAAATGGATATTTTAAGACTTATTGGACGGTTTAGATGAAGGACTTGATAGTCAAGAAGATTTCAATCTTCCTCGCTTACCATCCAAACTCTCTCCTTTACTTTCATCCCCATTTCTTTCGTGCATCCACTCACACTCTCTCTCTTTCTCTGGCGAGGTCGACGCAGCTGCAGCTCTGCCCTGGCAATAAATCTTGGTCACAATCATCCCAGGTAGCTCTTTCTTCTCTACTCTCACCATCTCTCTGCCTATCTATCAGCTCGTCTTCATGATGCTACATCCCTGTTGGTTTTCTCCGTACAACCTTTCCTAGCTTGTCAGCATCGAGATTCTTTCTGTATTTCCTGAACCTCTTTCTGATCGATCTGCTGAGTCGTTTATCATGGCCCAAAAGCTATTGAGTCAACTTCCTCTTCAATTCGAACAGATTTTTTTTTTAAAAAAATTTATCCTCATTATGGTTCATTGATTCTGATAGAAACTAACTGAATTCAACAACAATTGACGCCAGTTGCTATGCATCAATCATAGAAAAAACTGGCGAACTTAACAGATTTCATATCTATTTGAGGGTTTAAGCTGTTGTTGAATGCAGCCATTTAGCTCTTGGTTTTCTCATTGGCCCGCCCTTGACAATTATTCTCAGCCAATCATGTTTTGGCCAGCAATTGTTTCGTTTTCGTTATCCCTTTTTCCATTTGTTTATTTGGATTTTTTAAAGCTTATGGGGCGGTGTTAATACCTGGTTTCATTCTCCTCTGGTCCGATTTAGGTGTTTCGACATGTAGTTTGTATTAGACTCACGATTTGCGTTATTCTTTGTTTCTGTTGTGATTCAATTAAGTAATTTCCAGTCGCAACCCGAACCTAGGTTCAAAGATGCGAGAACAAGGTTTGAACCAAATATTAAAATTTGTGGTTCTTGATATTGCCAATTCACCGGCCTTGAAATTTGGCTTAAAAATGATTGGTCATATATCCGTTGACCCGGCTGCTTTCTCTTTGAGTAACTTGTAAACGTATTAATTATCGAAACCCTCTCCGGGCATGCGTCTTGGCCTGGTTCAGCCTTGGAGAAAAAACAAGGACATTTATGAGAGTCTGAGTGGAAAATGGGGAATCTACCGGTGATCTAAGATTCTAAAAGAAACATGATATTGCTGGTCATACGTAGTTTTCTTTACAATATGCTGGGGTTAAAACCTCAAGAAAACATGCAGATGACTCAAACTTATCACTAGGTTTTTTCTATTATTATGTCATAAGCAGGTCATGGGGTTTTTCATAAAAATAGGACTAGTTAGGTTGTTAAACAAAACATATTCATGACCAGGGAGGGCCACTCTGTCGGGATAGAGCTTAAACCTGATTCTAAACAAGTAGAGGGATTGTTGCTCTAAAAAAATTAATGGTTGGCGTAAAATAAAGACACCTGAGCCTTTTTAAGATATAATTTTTCTCAAGCATACTGTATTTCTTCTTATTCTGAAGATTTTAATCACAAGAAACATGAGAAGAATATTGTTTGACTGCAACCCTGCCAAAAGTTTAGAGCTTTGCTGAAATGATATTCGCTGATATTCTGATTTGTACATACTTTTGTGTTTAGATGAGTCTATAACTGTTTTGCTAATATGCTTTTATGCTGGTTTTGACTGTGTCCCAGTTTAAAAGCCAAACTTTGTACTTGACTTGCTAGAATGGATGATGATATGAAATCACAGCAAAGCTACCCCAACGAAAGCAATGGCAAAACAGATTCCGACAATTTGAACCAATTAGTGACTAATGTCACTACATCCACCAGTAATGGCTCCCACAATACATCTCAAGATCCGACTCTGGGAACCACTCAGCTTCATCAATCACCACCTATTAGCCAAGCTCCAAATTCACCCATATCACCAGTTGCAGATGATGAGTTTAAAGGTGGAATAGAGCTTCCTAAAAGGCTCACGTTCAATCAAGATTCTTCAATGCCACCAAAAGACAGCCAAGTTTCACCGATAATAAAGTTGCAGGCTGAGGGAACTTCAATAAATAAAGGGCTTGAAGGTTCTACCTTTAGTTCTGACGGTCAACCAAGTCTCACTTCCCAGAAGTATCCGCACGAAGCTGACTTGGTCAAAGGCAAGACCCAAGTTCACCCCAGTGTAATGGCATCTTCCAAAGATGTACAATATCTGAGCAGTGGCAAGGTTCCAGGAAGTCAAGATGCCATCACTCCTGATGATGCTCTTTATAAACAAGCTGTTATTGATACCGCATCTCCTTTTGAATCTGTCAAAGAGGCTGTCTCCAAGTTTGGAGGAATTACTGATTGGAAAGCTCACAAAATTCAGGCTGTTCAGGTGTTCATTATCTTCATTTCTGATACTGATGTAGTTTGGGTCCCAGATTGTGTTGATATATTCTGAATTCAATGAATGTTAATATTTCATTCTGAGGTGCTCCGTTAACCATTAAGTTTTTGCATATGTTACAGAAGCGAAAGCTCATAGAACGGGAGCTGGAAAAGGCACAAGAGGAGATCCCTCTCTACAAGAAACAGTCAGAAGCGGCAGAAGAAGCGAAATACCAAGTTCTGAAAGATCTTGAAACTTCCAAGAGACTAATCGAAGAGCTAAAGCTCAACCTGGAGAGAGCCCAGACAGAGGAGCAACAAGCAAAACAAGATTCAGAGCTCGCTAAGCTTAGAGTCCATGAGATGGAGCAAGGGATTGCTGAAGAGTCCAGTGTGGCAGCAAAGACTCAGCTGGAGGTTGCTAGGGCCCGCCACACAGCTGCAATTTCAGAGCTCCAATCAGTGAAACAGGAATTGGATACTCTCAAAAAGGAGTACTCTGCTTTATTGGTTGAGAAAGATATGGCCATGAAAAGGGCTGAGGTAGCAGTGTCATCGTCCAAGGAGGTAGAAAAGACGGTCGAGGAGCTAACTATTGAGCTGATTTCTGCCAAAGAATCCTTGGAATCTGCCCATGCTGCTCATTTGGAGGTTGAGGAGCAGAGAATTGGAGCAGCCATGGCCAGAGAGCAGGATATTCTTGCGTGGGATAAGGAGCTTAAGCAGGCGGAAGAAGAAATTGAGGGACTCAATCAACAGATTCAGGAATCGAAAGAGCTCAAGGCAAAGCTCAACACTGCTTCTTCATTGCTGACAAATTTGAAAGCTGAGTTAGCGGCTTATATGGATGTGAACCTCAACCAGGAAGCCCAAGAAGATCACCTGACTGATGGAGGGGAGAAAACTGCTCATACTGCTGTACAATCAGCTGTTCTAGAAGCAAAGAAGGAGCTTGAAGAAGTGAAGGTCAACATTGAGAAAGCCACCAATGAAGTCAATTGCTTAAAGGTGGCTGCAACATCTTTGAAATCAGAGCTGGAGAAGGAAAAATCAGAGCTATCCCAACTGAAGCAGAGGGAAGGCATGGCTGCGGTAGCTGTTGGCTCTTTAGAGGCTGAGCTTGAGAACATAAAGTCTGAAATTGCTCTTGTTCAAATGAGAGAGAAAGATGCAAAAGAAAAGGCAGTCGAGCTTCCCAAGCAATTGCAGATGGCATCCTTAGAGGCTGATGTGACCAACTCTGCTGCTGAGGCTGCTCGGGAGTCCTTGAGAAAGGCTGAAGAGGAAGCCGAACAAGCTAAGGCTGGGGCAAGCACAGTAGAGAGTCGATTACTCGCTGCTCAAAAGGAGATTGAGGCTGCAAGGGCCTCTGAGAGATTAGCTCTGGCTGCTATCAAAGCACTCCATGAAAGCGAGTCCACAAGCCGAACCAGTAACGCTGATGACTGCTCTGATGGTGTAACTCTGAGTTTGGAAGAGTATTATGATCTTAGCAAGCGAGCCCATGAAGCTGAGGAGAAAGCGAACATGAAAGTTGCAGCTGCAATGTCCCAGATTGAGGCTGCAAAAGAGTCGGAGGCACAAACTATATCCAGATTAGAAGAGATCAATAAGGAGCTTGCTCAGAGGAAGGAGGCTTATAGTGCTGCTGTAGAAAAGGCTGACAAGGCCAAGGAAGGGAAGTTGGGGGTTGAACAGGAACTAAGGAAATGGAGGGCGGAACATGAACAAAGAAGAAAAGCCAGTGGTGATGCTGTTATGGTCAATAGCCCTAGAAAGAACGTAGATGAAGGCCAACAACAAGGGCTCAAGGGATTGGAACAGATGGTTGAAAGTCCAGTTTCACCTACTACATATGTGCAGGGGCTGAAGGACCTCGGAAGGGTAGCGGATTCCTCTGTTCCTGTTGTTCACGGACAGAGGTTGAAGAACCTGGAACACGTTGTGGAATCTGCTTCAGCTGTGGGTAGTCCAACTGCTGCATACCGAAGAGCAACCTCAACAACAAGCCCTGCAGCTTTTGAGAGGACGGATACTAGCATTGAATCTTCTTCTCCAGATGGCCAACATGGGAAGAAAAAGAAGAAATTTTTCCCGCGTTTCTTGATGCTCTTTAGGAAAAGGAAGGCATCTCAAAAGTCATCTTAAAGTTTTCTGACCAAGTACGATCATTTATACTTGTTTTTTTGCGTTGGTGTTGGTGTTTTTGTTTTTTCCTTACAGATTATACAGTCATCGACTTCAGTGTGGCATGTGGGGATTTTTGGAGCTTGCGTGCTTGCTACCAACAATTTGTACATGGAGGAATTGTTGTATCTTAATCATAGGTGAATGGGTTGTGGCTTTTAGGGGTATACTAAGGACCGGTCTATACTGTATAATGAGTACAGGGATGGGTTGCAAAGCGTTTTTCCAGTTGCTGTTTCTTGTAGATGTTGAAAAGAATAAGGATTGTGTAAGTTTTATGTTGTGCAGTTTTTTTTTTTTTTTACTTTGCAACGTCAAGACTTGAGCCTATGCAATATGTACAAAATTGTATTCAAAATTCATTTTCTTATACTAGGTCTCGATCTTAGAAACTGCTTTGTCTGCTTGGCCAGATGTTGGAGAGTAATTCATAATCCATTATCCATAATCATGAGCGCCAGTTCACTGTTAGACAATAGTAGGTGGCTCTCAAGAATCTTTCTTGAGGAACACAAATGTATTATCTGATGACCACGTTAGTTAGACTAATGAGGGTTTCAAGATAATGAGAAAACAGATCTTCATTTGAGTTTGAATTGATTTTGTGTTGTTAGTGTTTTCTAATTGCTCTTATGTAGGTGAAGATCTTATTGTCTAAGCTTTAGTAATCATTCTTATGTAGTAATGATTTTTTTTTTATCAGAGGGCTACAAATGTAGTAGTGCATAACCATTACATGGTATGAAACAGCAATGTAGTAATGAATATAGTACATGATTGACAAATTTGGATGTAAATGACCGTCAAGTTTGTTACACTAATCATGAGTATATTCGATCTCTTTTAAATTTCACCTTATTTCTTGGGCACATTTAAGATTTAGTAGCTACCTTTCTAGGTTAGGACATTTGAGGCAAGTAATCATGATATACACTTCAATAATGTCCTGAATATGTTACAATTATATAATATTTTACACCAAGATCCTCAATAATATCTCTTGCACAATGTTTAAAAGAAAGACTTGAATTGCTTTCTTTTCAGTTTTAGCCTTAAGCATAAAATTTTAGATTGTAGGTTGGTTATTATATCATTGGTCAATCATAGCTATGTAGAGATAGCAACAAGTTCTAGTGAAGACACAAATAGTGAGCCTCCACGTAATTGGAAATACTTTTGGTGATGCTTTAAAATATTTGGTTGATATTATATGCAAGTTTATTTCAAGATGTGAGTTTTTTTTTTTAAAAAAAAACTCAACAATCATATTTCTCATTAACCATTACAGAGCTTTGAGATACAACTTGGAATAGTTCCAATCCAAAAGAATTCATCACGACCACCCCTACCTAAATTTGCTATGACATGAGCATCCACGTTGTCTGTTATAACCCAAGGTTGAGGTCAGAATTTTCTTTGCATTTTATTTCGTCGCAAGTTAATTGTGTGAATTGTTTAATCCTTCAGGACATGGGAGTCCTTCTGATTAAAGACGAGGCCGAAGGAGTCATTTCCCGTTTCTTATTCTATTCCTGGTGAGAATAATACCCTTAACCTATTTTATTTCCATTTCCTCTTAATTACTCTCTTTTCTAATCACGTTCTCACGACTCGCCAGTAAGCTCCTCTCTTCATTGTTCTCTCTCTCTTCTCTCTCAAGCGCCGTTAATCTTCTCGTTCAGTCAAGGCTCCATTGTTGTCGGTTTTGCTATCCAAGTTCTACTGTGGATTGCCCCTTCGTTGCGAATTCCGGGTCTCTTCGAGGTAGGCGTGACAGATTCTTCTTTCTTTAATTCTTCGGTTCCTGAGTTCTCCCCGTTCTGATTGCCCTCTGCACTTCAATTGTGATTCAGCGTTGGTCCCTGTATCTCTACCAATTTCTTCTGGGGTCGACATTCTCTGCATCTCCGCTGTCAGATTCAGGTATGGATTGTGGGTTCGGTTGCATAGACATAGACAGTTTCTGATTTCGGTTTGTTCTTCGGTCTGTTCTTTGATTGCTTGTGATCAGAGGTTTGAATTGCGTTACTGGTTCGCGTTCGGGGATCCTGCTTTGATTCGGGCTCTGCTGTTCAGATTGGGTTTCGTCTGCTGATTAATCGAGGTAGGTGGCTGATGGATTCAATTAGTGTGTTCAGCCTTGGGGAGTTTCGTTCCAGTCCTGAGTTTTGATTGTGTTCTGTCCTTGCGTTGTGATTGCAAACTGTCAGTTTATTGTCGTTTAAATGCCTACAAACCCCAAGGTTGTTTTCTGCAAACATATAAGGTTTTGACATTGTTTTGGTGCCTCTGTTCGTGTGAAAATCGCTTCTGTAAACTGAGTTTTTCGGCACGTCCGAACTTGGAAGTTCGGACACGCTCTGTTACGCCTGTGTTTTTTGAGTTTTTCACTGTGTCCAGACTTCCGTCCGAGCTTTGATGTTCGGACGGGGTGCGAGGACGAGTCCGACCTACAAGTCTCGAATGGTGTCCGAACTTGTAAGTCCGGACAAAAGTTCGGACACACCCTTCTGCATTCCCTGATTTTGCTTCGACTTGTGTCCGAACTTTGACATTCGGACACATGTTCGGACATTACGCGTATTTGGTTTCCGAAAGGGTCCGAACATCCATCCGAGCATTGATGTTCGGACACCCGTCTGTTTTTTATTTCTAAAGTCTCGACTTGTGTCCGAACATCGATGTCCGAACACAAGTTCGGACATGGTACTGTTTTGACCATAACTTGCTCGTTTGAGCTCCGTTTTGACTTCCGTTTGCGGGATTGAATCCCCCTTATGATTTCCAAGTTATCTATGTGCTTTCTGGTGCCATTGGTGCACATATGCTTAACTGTTTTAAGCTTCTGTTTTAGGACCTAGTTATCTCTGTATCTAAACCTTTGGATGGCTGGTTTAGCTGTCTCGTAGCGCGCTATGTAGGATATCCTTCTGTTTCACGGGTGATGTTCCTCGTTCTGTTCACAAGTGTTCCACCTGTTCTGTTTACGAGTGAGGTTTCCTCGTTCTGTTCACGAGTGGTTACTCGTTCTGTCTGTATGCTGTGATCAACTAGGGTCCCCTTCTGTTTCTGCTTCTGTTGCTTTTGAACTCTGATTAGTCCTTTGTGTTTGGACTTCTGTTTCTGACTTCTGTCTTGGAATATGGTTTCCTTCTGTCTACTGCTGACTTGATAACATTCTATAAATGTTTTGAGCATGCTGGTTGATGAAGTTGGTCATCTACTGACCATAGTCGTTTGCTCATTCCTCTACTTTATCTAACATTGCAGATTGATCAGCGAGGATCACTTTGTTCAGCTTCTGGAGTTTAGCTTTTGATATGTTTAGTTCTTTTGGGACAATTGTATTTTGACTTGTAGCCTTTGGGCTTCTGTTGTTAGCTCCCGCTTTTGATTACGTTGAGGGTTGTATTAACGTTTGGAATCTTCAGCACTTTGTTGATACTTATTATATAAGTATTCCGTTTTGGGCCTTGTTTTGATAAAATGTGTGCGTTCGTTAGAGCCTTGCGTTATTAAGTAATAATACGCGGCGTGTAATACCCCTAACTCCTTGGCCAGTGTTTGGGGGTGTTACATTGTCCGTCCTTCTAATGTGATCTAAATACAAGATTTCAAAAGTGCTTCTCAACATAAGAGCATCTTGAAGCAGTACATTGGCATAAAAACCTACATTCTCTTTACCGTTACAATTGTTAACATAATTTACAACGGAGAGACAGTCAGACAACAATATAATCTTAGTTACCCCCATTCTAATAGCTAACTTGAGCTCAAAAAGGAGTGCTAAAGCTTCAGCTGCTATCGGCGTGAGTTCAGCCCCATGACCCGTGACTCCATCAACTAGCAAATCTCCCTACATATTTCGGCACACCGCTCCCACTCCTGCACTTCCTTCTGCAGTGCTTCCATCGACATGAATAACAACCATATCATGGTGAAGATGTGAAGGTACTGGTTTAACAAATTGTGATGCAGATGCTACATCCAAAAAAGATTGGGCCAACTTGTAACCCACTTCCATATTTTCACTTTTCCATGTCGATATAAGCACCTGGAGTACCAAATCTTCCATAACAGCAAAGAGATATCAGTAAGAAAATGAAGATTTTCAAACAAGCAGAGGTTGAAGAACCAATCCTTAATCTTTACATCAGTTTGAATATTCATAGGACATTCTATATCATTTCTTTCCCACAAGAGAGACATTGCTGCAACTGAAGAAAACATGAGGCATGTTCTCAATCTGGCCACACATATCATAACTCAAATCAGACCCATTCCTAAACCTATGAGATAGGACTGTTTTGCAAGGGAGAAACCCATATAAAAATTTCCAAGCGAATAGATTCACCCCATGGGGATAGCCGGGTAGGTTACACTTTTTAATTCTACTCGTCACAAGTCCCAACGCATTACAACTTGAAGAGGAAGTAGTACCATCTCCTTTTTCAGCCATAGCCAAGTGGTAAGCAGACTTCACACTAAAGTGGTTGTTTTTAGTTAATCCCCAACCCCAGTGATCCTTTTGAGATCTCTCCCCTAACGGCATTGCTAAGATCAAATTAGCATCTTCGGTAGTGAACCAACTATGTATACTTTCCCTTCTCCATTGTCTTGAACTTTGGTCAATCAGACAAGACACCCTTCCCTCATTTCTGATCTTAGATGGCATATTTCAAAGAAATTGAATTCCCCCCGGTTTCCCCATTACCCATCGAGCACTAAGCTTAGTATCCTGCCCTTCACCAATCAATCTCCATGCCCCTTTTTTGACAAGATTGATAACCCCATATAGAGCTCTCCAAACCGGGCTTGGGTGAGAACCACAATGTCCACACAATATGAATACACCCCTACAAAAACCATTGTGATCGATACCAGACTGGGCTTAATCCCGTACACTATGATTATGGTTTCTATATCCTGAATAGTCAATCTAGGATGTATGGACTCAACTACTCAAGTGGTCACATGATTATTTTTGTAAAATGGTGATTTCTTAAATTTATCGGTTACAAATGGTGGGTTATGTCTAATTTAATACTCCCCTCTATTTAATATATATATATGTCGGTTTAGAGATATGTCTAGACTTAAATCTATCCAGATTCATCTAAAAACAACAAATATTTTGAATATGAGAGAGTAGTATAAAAACCATTTAATTAATTTATGGAGGACCTTCCCACCCAATCCAATTTACAATGGTGGGGTGTGTAAAAAGAATTTATCGTATACTAAGTAGATGGTAGCTATCCACTTATCAATAGATAACTTACCAGGCCACTTTGTATATCCCGTAATTTATCCCAATTATTACTAATTCTTTGCTATAATTGCTAATTTCCTATCTTTCATTTCTTTTAAATATGCATTTATTTATGTTGAATCGTTTTCTTTGTAAAAAATTTCTAATACTCCATAGATGATGCCGAGCACATAATATAAAAAGGTAAATTCTTGGTTAGATGTAACCAACAATGAAAACATGTACAATGAATAAAGAAAATTTATACAATAAACAATTATACTGAAAGTATTATTTTTGTGTACAATATTTGTTATATAAGTAATATACATGTGTTATAGGTGTAAGTACATGTTTCTTCTATTATATATACATGTAATATAACTATCTTTGACTATATGTGGGTGTAGCCAAGACATGTTGATAAAAAAAAAACCAAAACATAACATATATGTTTTAGTACGTGTAGTCCCCATTTTAAGATAACTTTACTTTTTTTAAAAAAAATTATGGTATAACTTGTTCTCAATCATATTAAATTTTTACTATTTCTTTTTATTTCATGCCTCACCAGTATTTATATTTATTTATTTTGAATTGTTTTAATTGTATTTGGTAATATGCTTGTGTTCACGTATTTAATATGTATTCGTTCCCATTAGTTTGGTATACTCTTCTACTAGTAGTCTTGGTATTAACTGCAGTTAGTAATAGGTATTTATTTATTCACGTTTTTCTTACAGTAATAGCATGTCTTCAATTGGTACGACAAGGTTAAATTTGGTATATTGTTGTTGGTAAAATTATACTGTTATTTTAGATGTTAGTAGATATTAATTTATATAGCTTTTTCTACAATTGATGCTTTCCATCATATATCTTTGTTTACTAGCATCATGGACTTGATGCTTGAGATGCGGTTTGTTGGTATTCGTGAACTGGTCGGATGATCTTTTTTGGGATTAGTTACTTAAAAAAAAAAACAATCATATCCATTGATTCACCAAATCACAAGGTACAAGAGATTACAAGCTAACATCAAACAAGACCTAAACTAGAACCAAATCAAATTAAGATAACTACTATTTGTAACCGAACCGTTGAGATATTGCGTGAGTAGCTTAGATGCATGACAACTGATACTTAGCCATAGGGAGTTAGATCATCACATAAAATTACTTAACCACAACAATAACAACACATTCATATATAATCTGCCTAGCCTAAAAAACACCCCGACCAAACATACAATCGGACCCCTAAAATATGTTCAATAAACAAAACATGTTCTAGGGTGTACAACGCATAATTTAGAGAGACTAAACAAATCTAAAAGCAGAATTACTGGACAAAACCAAAAGCAAAATCATAAGAACATGAATAAGGACTAAGATTGAGCTGCCAATGAGATAGACCGACAAGATGTGAAATTAAGGTTGTCAATTTGGGGTTTTGGGTCGGGTTTACCTCAACCCGAACCCGACCTGCTCATGTTTATTTTAAATATGATTTGTTCATGTTTCACCTCAACTCGAAACTGACCCGAACCTGAAACGGGTTATAATTTGTCAACCCGAAACCGACCCGTGTCACATATCCCCAACCTGAACCCAACCTATTTGACACAAACCCGAAATTTACACGTTAACCTGAACCCGATCGACCCGAAATCAACCAAAAATCGACCTGAAATCAAACCGAAATTAAAAATATTGTACTATCAATACAAATTCTATACAAATCACCAAGACAACATAATATAGCATATAAAAACCATCAAACATAAATGGTTACATTATTAATATATTTTGGGTTATATCACATAATTATAAAAAAGATATATTTTCGTTTTTTTTAATTTTTCGGGTTGCGGGTTGAAATCATGTTGGCAGATCAAACCCAAAACCGACCCGGGTTTTAGCAACCAACCCAAACCTGACCCAAAAATGTTTTCAGTTGAAAATTACAACCCAAACCCGTGTTTTAGCGTGTCAGTTTTGGGTCAGATTTTGGATTCGTGTCAAGATTGACAGCCCTATGTGAAATGCAAAGCCCTTGACGGAAGGGCGAATCCTTAATTGTCTAAAGATATTGGTGGTTGCAGAGGAGCTACAATGCGCATCAACCATGATCACTAACACTTTATTTTATCAGGCAACCTCTTTTATTTTATTTTATTTTATTTTTATTTTTATATAGTTTATTTGTTTTGTTTTAGCCTAGTCTATTAATTTCTTTCTGGTAGTTTAATTTTAGTTCTTTTTTAGTCATAAGTGGTAATGGTGCCCGTGCTTTTAATGCAACGTTCTGTAGTGTTTTTGTGGCAGTTTTGTGAGTGTGCAGATGAAATTCTTATTATGATGTTTGATGTTCTCCATGGCTGGACACTTGCTTAGACGCAAGTGTGAGGAACGATGCTACCCCCGCTGTTCAAGCTCAAGTATGAGGAAGGGAACCTTCCTCAATCTATGATATCAGGGGAGTTTCAGTTTCCTTTATTTTTAATGTTTGTTTTCAGCCTATCAATGCTTTTAATGCTTATTTATCTTATGAGTCCATGATTGTCTTGAATGAAATTCTTCATGAGTCTGGCATATTTTGAAAAGTCTTTTCTTGATTTTTATATTTGAACAATGAGGACATTGCTCCTCTTAAATGTGAGAAAGTTAATAGAGACCTTTCCCTGAAAATATGTCAGTTGCGGTTAAATGCCACACTTATTTTTGTTTTTCCTATTGCTTTGAGAGAATCACTTCTCTAAGTGCTTATAAATATTGAATTCTTGGGTGAAAATGTGTGTGGAAGTTTGAAGTTGAGCCAGGTGACAACCTCAAGAATTCTCTTGCTTAAAGTTGTTTGAGTAATCTAACTTGTTTTTATTCAAATTAATTCTGTTTTCACTTAAATTTGATGGATTAGCTGATTGTGTAAACTGAATTAGTTTAGCCCAGTGATCTTGGGATGTTGTGAAAGTTTGGATAAAGCAAGGTACTCCTCTGATCTTAATTAAAATTTCTAAACCGAAAGAGACCTCTTTTATCCGGTTATTAAGTCCTTGAGGTGCTTCATCACCCATCTACCTAAGGTCTCATGATCTGGGATAGAAGGTCCAACACCGATACAAGGATAAGAGAAAAGTTTGGGGGATGAAAACAATTGTGCGAAAAATTGGAAAATAATTATGCAAAGAAAAGGAAAGTTCTTAATGCTGGATGTTGATTGTAATTTTCTTATTTTGATCATGAGTGCGTGGTGTTGAAAGGTATTGCGAAATATGGAATCACTTCACACCCCTTGTCATCCACATGTTAAAAATTAATGGAAGATCCCAAGCTATCCTATATTTAGTTTATGCAATCAAACTTGTCCATGCTTTTACATAACTGTTCTTTTTCACTGTTTGCGAAAACTTACAGCTAAGAGCAGAATTATTCTTTTGATTGTCATTTCGCTTGATTTCCTTTTGCACTCATTTGATCTTGAGATTCGATACTACGGCCTTAGAGATAG
Source organism: Limonium bicolor (assembly GCA_023374045.1). Lineage (NCBI taxonomy): Eukaryota > Viridiplantae > Streptophyta > Magnoliopsida > Caryophyllales > Plumbaginaceae > Limonium > Limonium bicolor. The sequence goes on along the minus strand of CM041780.1, from coordinate 194,777,703 downwards.
TTTTATTCTTTATTTGCTTGAGGACAAGCAAAAGCTAAGTGTGAGGAAGTTTGATAAGTGTGAAATATATCTATTTTCAGGGCTATATTTTATGGTATATTTATAATGAACTGGGACATATTTCTCACTTATCAAATACATTTTCCTTATATTTATATTTAGATGAGAGCTGATGTATATTATGTGTTATCTTTAATTCACATTCTTCATCTCAACATATATTTGTAAATATATACACGCTCAACACAAGCATGTGCATGAGAATAGGCTTACGAGACCAATTCATGTTGTACATCATTATTTTTATCACGTGGCACATATAACAGAGGAGCACACCAATTTCATTGCCGTCACGAACCACTATAACACATCATCATTACTGCTGCTGCTTTATTATTGATGATTGATCACCATTTTATCATATATGTATTATGATTTTTATTTTATCATATTTACGATGCAGGAGGATCAATCTTCATGGATAATTCAGCAGCGCATAGTTGACTATCACGATTTAGTCAAGATCAATTCTTATTTGTTGATTCTTAGAATATATCATTAACTCTTATCATATTAGTTCATGATTGTTCACGGCTGGACACAAAATTAAACAACAAGTATTGATGCACATCGTTTTGACGAGGTTAGAAAGGAATCAAATTAATCAAACACCGCTGGTATGAAGAAAGCAATTAGGGTTCAATATCTGGACATTCACGCCGTTGCAGCACCACAGAAGAGAGGCTTCGGCCTCCTCTTTCTTCTTCCACACACAACAATTCCACCATTGTTATACCCCACACTTCTGACAGAGGATTAATGCAGAGATAGAAAGCGGGGCGGGGATCTTCTGACAGAGTTTCTCCTTCCCTTTTAATCTAATCTGTGAATGTGTTCTTCCTTTATTATTTTTGTCATGTTAGCGTAGCTAGTTTAGCTCCACGAATTGGGGTAGCAAACTGGATCTTTACATTTATTTTGTAATCTTTTCTCTAATTATAGTTGCAGTAGTTTAATTCCTATTATTCATGCGTTTTAATTCTCTAGCTAATTATTAAAGCAATATTTGTAGTTTTCTAATCAAAATGCGGCACTGAGATTAGTTAATAAGACATAGGAAGTTAAACCGGATTAACGACTAGAAGCATGGTTTGCCTATAGGTTAATCTGTCTCCAATAGGAATTGGTAATAAAGCGATTGGTTAGAATTGACTTGGGCATGGTTTGTGGTTTGTTATTTCTGCCAGTTAGGATTCGTTGTACAGGGACCGGTCAACGGGTTAATTAAGATTCCTGAGTTTATTGCAGAATTAGGGAAGAGTTTATTAATAGATGAATAAAGTGAAGGTTTGTAGAACAATCCAGTGGTGCTTCTTTAGATTTAAGAGTTCCAATCTTCTTTATTTAATTTATTTTTACCGTTTTACTATTTCGTTATTTTATGTTAGTTGTTGAATCTTTCTTTTATTGAATTAATTAAACCTGAAAAAGTGACAATTTCCTGTTTCCTTAGTTTATTTTAGTTTCTTAGTTAGATTAATAATTTGTCAGTTAATTGAACGAGGTCCCTGAGATTGATAACCCACTCATTCACTATGCCCGCAAAACGATAGGTACACTACCTAGGTAGAGATAGTAACATATTTCTGCTAACAGTGAACAAGCCACAACGAAAACAAATGGCTGGCATTCTCTCATAAGTCACTATGAGGACAGATTCCTCCCTCTTGACTAATACATTCACACAATGAAAAATTGGTTTAAGAAGGTCCAGTAGAACCTTTATCCTCATATATGTGCCTCCAATACGCCATCATCTTCTCCAAATTCAAGGAAACAGGCAGTCCCTGCCCCCAATCTTTTTACAAACTCATTGTCCTAAAATATAAAAGGTACATCGTGTACCTTTACCCATATTGGGATCCAACTGAAATCGTGATCTTGGGGCGCATATCAATTCTTTGAAAAACCAACAGAGATCCATAAAAACACCATGGCCCTCAGTATAACACTTGTAATACCCCATCCCACATCGGGATATGAGTAGTAATGTGAATAGTTTATAAGGACACATATGGGTTGACTACAACAACAAGGCCTTCCATTTTTAAGCCCAAGTGAGGATTGAGGGCCTAAAGTGACTAGTTTTCAAGCCTGAATGGTTTGAGAGCTAGGTTGGTTGTTGGACAGTTACCCATATGGGGTGTTACGACACTGCATGCACCATATCAACTTTCTCAAACTCAAAGAGAAAGAGTCTCTTGCCTATAGTACGTATTGTGAAGTCTTCCTCGAGCTGTCGGGCCCTTCCTAGGGTGGTTTCCATGGCACGAATGTCAATATTTTTGAAGAAGAAGGATTTGCATAGGAGGCATTGTTGGAATGGGATAGCTATGGTATTTTTCTCCGGACCATGTAAGTCTGTGACCTCCCCTTCCTCTTTAGTTAGAGAGTACAGCGGGTAGATACACCCTCAATCGTTGTATGCAGTTATGGATTAGCCATCCTTGAGGTCCAGAGAACACAGAAGAAAAAAAATCGCCCAAGCCCAAGCGGCAACTTATTGAAGACAAAACTACCACTAACAAAAGAGAAGGCAAATGACAAGACAAACACTAAAAGAGCAAGGCGACAAAAGAGAAAAGAGAGGAAAGTGAATCGAGTCCTAGCCTTATTCTCGTATGCAGAGCCCAATAATCAGGGTAGCCATTCCCAAGGTAAACAATAACTAAAAGGGCCTAAAGGAGGGAAACGTTGCAAAATAGGGATAGATGATAGAGATTACAAACGGTTGTACTAGGAAGATCACAATTTTGGGAGATTAGAGTGGAATTACAAAAGGCAAGAGGAGGCGACATGCAGATGAAGAGGATCAACTATAGCTCCCGCCGAAGAGAGAATGAGGGTATTCCTTATAATGAACTTCTTTTTCTTAGGATTAGTTATGGTACTCAAAGTTGGATGGTATTTTTTGCTATTCAGATATCCTTTCTTGTATATAGTTATGGTACTTGATTTACTTGGATTTGAAATTGAGAATTATGATGTTTTGGTTAACGAAATGTTTGTGATATATGAATATGAATATTTTGGTGTCTAATTATGATCATTTAATTTTTTATTTTGATGATTATATGCTCAAAAGAAATATATATTTGATTAATGAATAATGATAAAATATGATCCGTATTTATGGTTGTAGGAGAATGTATTTATTAAAAATGATCGTGATGTTCTCTTATAGTAACCAAGAGATAATGTACGCATCAGAAAATTATTTAGTTACCATAGGATATAGTAGTATAGTAACCGTCTATATGTGGTATACAAATACACATGTTATGGTACTTATTCATGACTGTACAACTCTTCTCGTCCACACGTCGAGTTGAAATATTATTTAGTTAATAAGACATGGCCTTTTTCTTTTGCGTTTTAGTAGGTGCTAGCGGATATGGACTGATTTTAAAAGTGGATGATTGTGAAAATCCATTGACAGTTGTTCTTTTGTAATAGAGTTTTTCACTTGAGATGGGCTTGTGGGTGATGCGGTTTTTATGTCACTTTACCAATCCAAGTCATGATATAAAAATGGGCAATTAATGGGAATGCATGCATGTAACTTTATACATTATTTGTGTAAGATGAACACGAGTGCATACTCTTAACCTGTTGTTGTCTGCTAGTGGCACAAAAAAAAACACCATAACAGGAACACTCATGATCCAGAGATGACCACACTTCCACATATGTTTTCCTCTTGGGCATAACAGGGACTACAACAGCATCACTGGTTGAAGGATGAGGAGAGGGCAGCGAACCATGTTTGTTATAAGCAAATATTAGGTACAAAATTCTTTCCATTTTTCATCGACACTTGAACATCAATCTCTCCTGCTCTTTCTCATGAGTCTCTCTTACGCTTGAAGACAAACATAACCGGGTTGAACATCATTGTTTATACAAACATTCGAAATGTAACATGTGACTGCAACAACCACCCTTTGGTTCTAATAGAGCTCATATTGCTCGAAACTATGGGAAAGTCTTTTACAAATGCAACACTTACGGCTTCTGGAAGTGGTGGGATGATATTAACCCACGGCCAGCACACTACAAGAACAAATAGATTTAGCTACCAATGATTTGCTACCACACATATATTGGTAGCTACTTTCAAAAATTGCTACTGGTTTTTAATGGTACTAACATAGTGGTGTCTATTTTGCTACAACAACAACAATGGTAGCTAGATTTTTTAAATAGTAGCTAAATCGTTATCGCCTCACAAGACTGCTACCATTAGTAGTAGCTATTTTTTATTTCATCTTGGTTCTTTTTGTAAGAACAATTTAGCTACCAATGTTGGTAGCTAAATTACGGAATAGCTACTGTAAGATGTGGCTAATTCAATCATGGTAGCTATTGTGCCACTATTAAAGCAGTAGTAGCGAAAAATATTATTACTAGTAGCTAAATTGCTACTAAAAGTTGCTACTACCAAATAGATAAGCTAAGTTAATAAAATTGCTACTAACACTCATCACGGTTGCCGTTCTGCTACTGTTTGGGCGTCGGTAGCGAATATTTTTAGCAAGCATAAAAATTGTTACTATCTTTAATTATGAAATTGCTACCGACTAATGATGTTAATGAGATTATGGCTAATATTGTGCTACATTATAAAAAATGATAGCTAATATTTTTAAGTGATAGCAAAATTATAATTCTCTTATAATTTAAATGTGTGATACGTATATAATTCAATTTTGAAATTGCTACTAACTAATAATGCTAATAAACTTTAGTTGATATTATGCTAGAATACAACAAATGAATGCGGTATTAAAATTATTATTCTTATAACTTAAACTTGTGATTACTACATAGTTTGAAATACTAACCTATACTACTACTGCCATAGTGGACATATTATCTTTTTATATAAATTTTAAATTTTTTTAATTTTTTCAATATAGTATATTGGTTAGCTTTTAGCTATCAAAATTTTGAAAAAGAACAATAATTAAATAAAAATTGTCTAATTCGTGAAAAATAATTAAACTATATACTACTACTAGAATTTATTTTATCATATAAGATATACCTAACATAATATATTTTTGATATTATAATTTTTAAGTCTCAAAGTATCACACATATTAATACATTATAAAATAGAGTAAAAGTATTAATTATTTAAATTAGTACATATGTTGATTAAAATTTACAAATTAATATAAAAATAGTAGTAATAATAATTTAAATTAGTTAAGTGTATATATGTGTGTGTATGTATAATATTATTTAATTTAATACAGTTTTTATTACTATATGATACTTTTATTTACAAAAGCCACATAAACTAATAAAACATAACAATTTAAATTAGTTGACATGTTAAAATTTGCAAAGTAAGTTGAATATATATATATGTGTGTGTATAAATTTATAAAATGTTAAAGTATACAAAATTTATAAACGTACATAAATATACGATATATTAATGTTTTTAATTTACAAAACAACACACAAATTAATAGGATTTTGAAAAATAGTAAAGTTAAAACAATTTAAATTAGTTAAGATTATACATATTATAATCTATTAAAATTATAAAAATTTATTTATACAAATTTACAAAAACAAATATATTATCTAAAAGTTTTAATTTTCATGTAATATTAGTATTTGTAAACATATAATAAGACTTAATTATATAAGTAACTTTACATTATATTATCTTTTTTGTATAATTTCTTACATTTCAAAGATTTTTAAAAGATATATATGTATATTTTTTTTAATTTTTTATAATTTTAAGCCAATAATATACTTAAATTTTTATTAGCTTTACTATTTTGGTCGCATTAAATTAATTTGTTATATTATATAATTGGCCATATATCTATTTTATTAATTTTAATATATCCCTGGTTTGATCATGTCTCGGCAAAAACTTCCATTATATTTACAGTATCAAACATTCAATATATACACTTAGTTTCTATATATGATGTGAAAAACTATCATGGCACAATGGTTAAGATATTTTATATTCATCCCAAACATCGAGGGATCGATTCTTGCTCTATGCACATTTTAACATACTAGTTTGAATTAAATATGTCATTGGTATGAGAGGTCTATTTACACTCATACGGTGTAAGTTCGATCCTAGATGTGTACACATGACATAGTCTTCGATTTAAAGAATAGCCAAGTTACGCGAGCACATGACTCCCACTTCTTGTGGGATTGAATTGGTGGGTACTGTAGAGCTAGCCATTCGTGTATCATTTTGTTATTGCTATACTAGTAGCAACTTTGATACTGCTTTGCTAGTAGCCATTTTGCTACCAATATTTTAGTAGAGATTTTGTTTCTGCTACACTAGTATCGATTTTGTTACTGATATACTAGTAACGATTTCGCAACTGTTATACTCGAAGCCATTTTGCTACTGTTACATTAGTAGCCATTTAGTACATTCTAAACATTCGGTAGCAATATCTAGCTATAGAAAGTAGTAGCGAGGCCAAAGCGAAATAGCTACTGCATTCCAAAACGGTAGCTATTTTTAATTTAGCCACTAGGACCTTTGCTACCACTGTATATCAGTAGCTAAATCATAAAATGCGGTAGCCCGTTGTGTTTAGCTACCAAAACTGATGATTTAGCTACTGATATATAGTGGTAGCTAAATCTGATTTTTCTTGTAGTGAGCAGATGCCACTTAATCTGATTCATCTACTGCTTCGTACCTTGTTAGGACGTCTACTACATGCTGATGAAGTGAAGACCACTCTCACTCAACTAGCTCTTATCTTTGAAGAGTTCAAGAGCCTTCAACAAAATCATATGACCATGGCTGAAGAAAAAATAAACCAACTTCCGATTACCCTTTACATTGCAGGTCTCCATGTATTATATAAGTAGTGTGCATCTGTTTGTGAAAGTGGAACTGTTAATCACCTCCTATTTTGGATCCTATCCTCATTAGTAAACTTAGCCAGCTCTTAAGTTATGTAATGTACTGCTGATTTAGTTAACAATGCACTGTTGTTTAAGTAGACAACAATTCAAACTTAGTCACACAAGTTATTTAGTTCACCTTATATCTTATGCTTGTTTACACCTCTAATGACTATTACATGTCATCAAACAACTCTTAACAATCATAGAATAGCATTACCATTCAATTCCCTAGGTTTCATTGCATTTTCAAAGTCTCGGTGCAATTCTGGTGTTGGTCCGGGACTATGTCCGGTACTTAACTCCCGGACCAACATGTTTTGAAACTCTCAGCAACATTTTCATTGTGGTTCGGGACTTCCTACTTACCCTAGGTCCCGGACCATCAACAGGTGCGGCCAACTCATTCCTGTCAAGACATCCATCAACAGGTCAGAGCTAGGCAGCAACACCACTGACACAAAAGCAAGAGTGCTGGGGGAAGCAACAAGGTTTTCAATTTAAAGGCCAGGTACACAAGCCTAAACACCGTAGTAGTGCATGAGCAAAAAGACAACGTTGTAAGCCATGACCACTAGCCAGATACACACCCACAAGTCCTGCACCGTTCTCAACCTCAAGTGAAGTGTTCTTCCCGCTAATGAACGTTGGAACAAGGGCTTCCACCAACGGCGATGCAAACCCAATGTGTATCCATATTGCCAGTAAGCAGAGAAAGATCGAGGACATAACATCATGGCTAACAATTCTAAACACCGAGTTAGATCGAAAATACATTAAGATATAAAACTAGAGCTATAAAAAACCAAATAACAACTAAGGGAAACAAGAGAGCCATAGGTCCTAACATATAAACTAGACCGTTACTAAAAATTACAATTATTCTAGCTTAATAAGTTTTTGAAAGCGGGAGGCAAGAGGACAAAGATGGGTCCACAAAAAAAGCAACCATTAGGAAACTAGTGGAGAATGGAAAATTGAGACTAGTACAAACTCTATCAATTTTTAACCAAACCTCATTGCACATGCTTATAATAGATGATAAACGACAAAAAAATGGAATAATCTCAAAAAAAAAAAAAATTAAAAAAGTTCACCATCCAACAAACTTGAAGTTTCATCCACGTTGTTCCGACATAGACGAATGAGTTGAACTTAAATCCAAAATAGTACAAACACCCTCTTAACTGAACACATTGCTGACATTTTCCACGCAATGGAATATAATAAAAAATGAATGTAATGCTAACAGTCAAAACTTGTATTTACAAAAATAAAAAAACAAAACTCACATAGCCAAACAGGACTACAGCCGGACAATACGTGTGATATTCTTTAACAACAATGGCAGCAAGAAGCTTCTATTTGTTGCAAAATGTTGCAAGTTAAAAGAATGGATGAGACACAATAAGAAACAATGGTTTGGGGATGAGGAGGGGGGTGTCATAGGAGTCATGATGCATATCAAAGTTTGGACATGCATGAGTATCACAGTCGGGCATGCTACCCTGTATTGCACAGGAGTCGGCTCCAATTTACAAGTTCATATCATAGCAGAGAGATGACTGCCAACGAGCAAAGATAAACTGAAAATCAAATAGTGTTTGCTCTAGCATAATTGTGAATGTTAGGTACATAACAGTATGGAGAACACATCAGTACATCACAGACACGATCATCTCATCTTGCTGTCCTTTTTCATCTTTCATTCAAAAACTCACGGGGAAGAGCATGTTATGTATAATCAACCATAGAATGTTCTTTTAAAACCCAAATAAGTAGTATTATGGAATCAACACATTCAGGTTCATCGTATTGGAAATAAGATATACTAGTAGTATATCTGATTTGAGAGATGATCCAACTACCATGTAATACCCCAGTTCCTATAACAGCTAACTTTCAGCGCTGCTGGTAGTGTAGTAGCCGGTCACTCTGCAAAAAAGCAGATCACAGCCCCTACCGACTGCAAATCCAACTGAGCCAAAACCCATTTGAATGCTCAGTTTTTAAATAGCTCTGGCAAATGAGCATTGGTGAGCTTGGTCCTCTTGGAGATCTCCTTCTTTTTCTTGGCCTTTGGCTTAATGTCAAGGCCTTCCATCTGGGCAGCGAGCCTCCTCTTGGCTGTGTTAGTGGCAGGCCTCATACCATTCTTCTGTAGGTCCTTCTCCACATCTAACATGTCTCTAGGGAGGTCTATGCTCCTAAACAGCTGCTTCAGCTCATCATCGACTTTGAACAGCATGCGAGGGTCATTCGGGTAAGCAGTGTCCTCTTGGGAGTCAACATTTGACAAGAGCCAGATTAGACCCTCAGCTCTGAAAGCCTGAATATATTAGCATTCAAATGGAATATTAGAATGGCAGCCCATGGTGCTGATGGACATACTAAGATATAACAGCCTGCGATGTGACCCCAATACTACAAATGATTGACTATGTATAGTGCACGGGCCAAATTAGTTACAAGCAGATTCAGAGTATCAATTTTTTTCTGGGGATTAACCTGCAAGTCCTCCAAGACATTTGGGTAGGCATCTTTCATATCAACAACTGCTATGCCCTCAGGAAACTTTCTTATTAGACGAATTAAGTCATCCTTGTCCTTCAGCTCATGCTTTGACTGAGAAATTTATCAACAGTAAAGCATAAGGACCAAGAGATTTATTACAGCAACATAAGAGAATGAAGAAAGTCATATGCAGACACACGCCTACCTTGTATGAAAACCGTTTTCCATCATACTTCACTTTTGGATTATTTGTCAGACTATCAAAGACCTTCTATTGCCCTTCACGTCAAAAAAGCCGCTTCATTTATCTGCTCCGGCGTGAACGCTTGCTGGTCTGGAACAAAAATATTTTAGTGTGTTTGAAACGTCTAGTACTCTACATCACGCTTCCACAATGAACAAATCCAAAGAATAACAATGGAATGCTGTTGAAACCCAAAAAATAGAGAAAGCAAACTCTGAGGATACAATTTAAATATTCGGAAATCATACTTTTCTTAAGGCCACCTGAATCATAGCACCAACCTCAAATAGAAGGTCGATGACCCGCTTCATCTGAGCTCCAACCGGGGATTTTCTTATGGTATTTATTGTTGAAGCCTTTCCGTGTCATTCGAGAACTTCACAGGAGCAGCAGGGGGACGATTGGGGGCCAAAGGTGTCCCATTTGAGGAGCTAGTATTGGCCTGTGGGAATGCGTTGCTGAAGTCTTGAGGCCCTGACTAGCGGCAATACTGCTTAGTGTGGTCTGGCATTTCTCTTGTTGCCTCTTAAACCTCTCCAAACTTTCTTTTAGAGACATCTTGATCACAGAGCTGGTTCCTTCAGCTAGGAAAACTTCAAAAATCACAGAATCCACACAAGAAATCAGAAGAACGAAAAAAGGTTCTACACAAGCTATGTTGGAGAATCATGTTGATTTATTTATCATCTGTCAGCAAGACGACATTTTTTTATCATTAATAGCCAGAACCTACCAACTTGCAGTTTGTCAACGACCAGTCCGGATATGGTCAGTTTCAACCACGGCACGGCACAGCCTAGTGTTTTTTTCTTGGAAACCGGTCTAGTGTTGATCATATTGGTTTTTTGTAGGGGGTGTATTTCTATTTTCATATTCCATGAAACAAACTTGCATATAATATCAACCAAAGGTGTTTTAAAAAGGATCATTAAAACGTAAAAAGTATTTCAAGTTATTAGTAGCCTAGCACTTCATGACTCCAAAGAACTTGTTATCTCTACACGATTATGACAAACCAATAATACAATAGTCAACCTACAATCTAAAATTTAACGCTAAAGTCTAAAAAAAATGAAACCAATTCAAGTCTTTCTCTAATAAACTTATACAAGGGATACTTATGAGGATTTGGTGTACTCAATATATAATTGTGAGATATTTTAGGCCATTATTGAAGTGAAGGGATATAATCACTTCCCTCCAATGTTAAAAACTAAAAAAGTAACTAGTAGATCTTAAGTATGTATAAAAATAGAAGAATTAAAAAAAAAGATGAAGATATTCAAGATTTGTACTAAACTTAAACAGTAGCTTAAATCCTACAATTTGTTAATCTTAGACCGTATCTCTCTACACTCTTAAAGCACAAAATCAATTCAAAATACCACTCCACTCACGTTTTTATTTTAAATCATCATACCATCTTCTCATCATCATAAGCTAAATCAATTCAGAAACCAAATTTTGTTCTCAAACCCTAATTTATCAACCGTAACCCTAATCCCTCAATTGAAAAGCCCCAATTCAATTTTCAAACCTAATCTCTGATTTTCCCAAATTGGTAGTCGAAACCCTAATTTTTTTCAGTCCCAACCCTAGTTTCGATTCTAGAAACGCATACACATTCCTCTTCTAATTTTTGGTTTTCGATTTCTGCCACACATCGAAATTCCTCTAGTATTTTCGAAACCCTAAATCGGTCATAGAGTTCCCATTTCCGCACAGAATAACATTCAACGTCAGATTAAAGTCCATGTACAGAGTTTGTGGATCTATGGCTAAAAAAAAATGAAACATTCGAACTACTATAACCACACACATCAATTTCAGTCAGAGATAGTACAAATTTTCGCAAGGGAAACAGCATCAGCACGCCGAAATCAGAGGGGAAGGGAGGGATGATTTCTAACCTAGTTTTCGTTTTGGATCTAACTAAAATCTGCTACAAAACTAACAAAACAAAAACAAAATCAAAGTGACACTACCTTCCCGACGTTCTACGGGAATCTCCTCCTCCTCTCTTGGCTCCAAACGGGGCTCAGACCCGGGCTCCTTCTTCTCTTAATCTGCTTGCGGTTTTCTCCATATTCGACCAAGGTAATGGAGTTCTTGGTCTCTGTTTTCGACTCAGAAGAATGAAGAGAGATGCGGTGGAGCGTTTAGTTCCTTGTTCGTTTGCACAACAATTAGCAAGAATAGAGAGTTGTTTCTATATTGCCTAAATATTGAAATATAAGAGCCAAAGCTCGAACAGATTACATGCTATATCTGAAAGTGATCAAATAAGTGAACAATATAGAAAAGGAAAGATAGGTTCAGGAGTATTTCATGCCAAATCAGAGCAAGCTTTGCTTCGTCAAACCAGGTAAAACCCGCTGAAGACAGGCGCAAGCAAAAATAGGGTTGCAAGCAAAATTAGTAAATTACCGTGAGTGAAAAAGAACGAAGACGCGTGAGCAGGCGATGGTGACGGTGGATCGGTGTCGGCGGCGACGGTGGGTGAACTGGCGTAAATAGTGACGGAGGAGTGAAGGTGGCGGCGACTGGCGTGGTGAATGGTGGTGAGGTCGCGAATGATAGAGATCAGCGCAACGAATGGGAGATGAGCGAACTGAATGAGGAGGAGAAGTTGAAAAAAAGGTCACGAGTCAACCTAAACTTAAGTTAATAAGTTGATAAATCGGTTATATCGGTTAACCGATTTTACAAAACTACAACCGAAAACCGAACCGAATTATCATTTGGTTAACCGAAAAAACTGAAAATTTATAAAGCGGTTTAAAATTTCGGTTTTTATAACCGAAAAAATTTCGGTTATCCGTTAAACCGAATTAACCGAACCAAATGCTCAGCCCTAATACTGTATAATGAGTACAAGGGTGGGTTGATGGGGTTACAAAGCATTTTACCTGTTGATTCTTGTAGATGTTGAAAAGAATCCAAAATTCATTTCCTTATATGAGGTCTCAATCATAGAAACTGCTTTGTCTGCTTGATGAGAAGTTTAAGAGTATTTCATAATCCATAATCACGATCACCGGTTCACCTTTAGATAATAGTTGGGGGCTAAGGAACATAAGGTTAGGCTTCAACCTTTGACAAGCGGCAGTGGATGAGTAAGAGATTTTTTTTTCTTATAGAATACAAAATTGGACTACTATTTGCTGTTACTTGCAATCACTATTTCACACAGAGGATCAGCCGGTAGGAGTCTGGACAGACAACGTAAATATATTATATGTTGATTATGGTAAATATAATGATATGATGATGAAGCTTATGATGATGATGAGAAGATGGTATGATGATTTAAAATAAAAACGTGAGTGGAGTGGTATTTTGAATTGATTTTGTGCTTTAAGAGTGTAGATAAATACGGTCTAAGATTAACAAATTGTTAGGATTTAAACTAACTGTTAAGTTTAGTACAAAAATCTTGAATATAACTTCATCTTTTTTTAATTTCTTCATATTTATTAGACATACTTAAGATCTACTAGTTACTTTTTTAGTTTTTAACATTGGAGGGAAGTGATTATATCCCTTCACTTCAATAATGGCCTAAAATATCTCACAATTATATAATGAGTAACACCAAAATCCTCAATAAGTATCCCTTGTATAAAGTTTATTAGAGAAAGACTTGAATTGGTTTCATTTTTTTTAGACTTTAGCGTTAAATTTTAGATTGTAGGTTGACTATTGTATTATTGGTTTGTCATAATTGTGTAGAGATAACAAGTTCTTTGGAGTCATGAAGTGCTAGGCTACTAATAACTTGAAATACTTTTTACGTTTTAATGATACTTTTTAAAACACCTTTGGTTGATATTATATGCAAGTTTGTTTCATGGAATATGAAAATAGAAATACACCCCCTACAAAAACCAATATGATCAACACTAGGCCGGTTTCCCAAACAAAAAAACACTAGGCTGGGCTGGACCACGCATAATCTCGGCCCAATAAATTAAGCTACCCAAACAAATACAGCTATCTCGAAAGAGATCGAACTTCCTCCTGACGAAACACGATTTCGATGGTTGAACGACGCATCCGTTATTGTCAGTAGGGTTCTTGATGAGGGCATCAGTATGATCGCGAAAAATCGGAAGAAATTTACTTGATTGTGAAATGGTATGACGGTTCTCTATTAATTTCTGTAAATGTACCTCAAGTACGAGTGTCTCCTACCTTCATCGTCTCGCAAATTAATTTTTTATAAAATTGATCTTGTTGAGATCTAGCTGTGCCGCGTCGTGGTTGAAACTGACCAGATCCTGACTGGTCGCTGACAAACTGCAAGTTGGTAGGTTCTGGCTATTAATGATAAAAAAATGCCGTCTTGCTGACTGACAGATGATAAATAAATCAACATGATTCTCCAACATAGCTTGTGTAGAACCATTTTTTGTTCTTTACCTGACCTATGTTTTCGTCCAATTTTTTCTGCTACGTGGAGTCAAAACTCAAAAGTATAGAAGACTTGTTCATTGAATATTCTTCCTGAAATTGTGTGAATTGACTGCTTTGGATGTCGCTGCTAAGTACCCACCTTAGCCAGTTGGTAGATTTAGTTGAACAAATTTCTCAACATATTAATCCTTAGATTGCAGGTTTTGAACCGCGGGGCTTCTTCTTAGGGTGGGTACCCCACCTATTCTAATCAACACAAAGGTCCACGTAATTCTATCCAATAGCTACAAATGATGACTTCCATTCTTGATATTCTTTAGTTATTACATGATTAGACTCAATTTTTTTTTGTCTTGGTTAGTATATAGGTCTTAATTGACTTCCAAAGTCATTAATGGTATACCAAGGCAACATTTAAGGAGATTTACTACAACTTGCTTGGGATATGGGCTGACTACTAGTTTGAACCATCAGTGACATGCCCAGAACATTGATTGCCTTTGGTATTTAGTGAAGTTGACCCCTCAGAGGGCTGTTGTCTGGCTGTGTTATTTGTACATTGTGTATATGGTTTAATGTTTATGCTAGGAATTCATGACCCAGTGCTACTGCCCTTTATGTCATCGACCTAAGAAAATGTTAGGAATCTACTTTATCCTTTCTGTTTTACACATGTCAGTAGATGTTAAGCTTTGGATTCTATCTTGCTAAGTCCCAATGGTGAATCTGTATAACATAGGAATATTTCATCCGCAGTAAGCATGCCACTGAAGGTTATGATAGCTTCGTAATTTAATTATCAAATATCACAGTATCCGCCGGTTTGGTGGTACCAAGCTAGTAGCACTGTTATAAATGAGATTCTAGATAGTATCTTATTCATGAAAAATGGTAAATGTTGAGTTAATTCTGTATTATTCTGAGTACAGCTGTGCATAATCCATAGGCTTATGTTTTTCTACATTATCTTGTGATACCTTTGCCATTTGCTACTCACAGAGTTCATTCTGTATTTTTGTATCTGATTTACTTTGTGCATCCAGTTTAGTTGTGTGTACCTGATGCCACTGACCATGAAATCGGTTGACTTTATACAACTTCATCTGAGGGATAATGAAACTGTCCTAGGGTTTCTCCACATGGAGCATTAATACTCAGTAACTAGATGTCATGTTTACTTGTTTAAATATCAAGTGGGCATTTGGTCTAGTGGTATGATTCTCGCTTTGGGTGCGAGAGGTCCCGAGTTCAATTCTCGGAATGCCCCTTGGATGATGATCTTGCATCATGAACCTGACTTTAGTTTCTTTTGATGATCTTGTTCCATCAGGCATGTGAATTGATGCTGAGCCAGGAACTCAACAGCACAAACCGACCTTAGCTCAGTTGGTAGAGCGGAGGACTGTAGTTGGTAAATCCTGACAGTTTAATCCTTAGGTCACTGGTTCAAATCCGGTAGGTCGGATCTTTCTTTTGTTTTGCTTTCTGATTTTGTGTCACCCTGGCCGTATTGTACCTCTGCTGCCATTATTATATGGCATGACTGGGCATGATCTATTGTAGAATTTATTTTTGTCAGGGTATTTCCGTTAGATAAATGTTGTCAAATTTGAGATCTAAACCTCATTTTCAATTTTGCTCTGTCCACGTGATATAATACTTGATGCCTCCTAAATACATTTTCTTTGACACCAATTGGGTTCTTTAATATCACTTATCAAAAAGTTGTTGCTTTGAATTGATGATAAGCAGTAGCATCAAGAAGCTAGATGTTTCATCTGTACATTGCAATTGCTTCTACAGTATCATACTTCATACAACTTCATCTGAGGGATTATGAAACTGTCCTAGACTCTCTCTACTAGGAGCATTACCACTCAGTAGCTAGATGTCATATTTACTCGTCTAAATATCAAGTGGGCATTTGGTCTAGTGGTATGATTCTCGCTTTGGGTGCGAGAGGTCCCGAGTTCAATTCTCGGAATGCCCCTTGGATGATGATCATGCATCATGAACCTGACTTTAGTTTCTTTTGATGATCTTGTTCCATCAGGCATGTGAATTGATGCTGAGCCAGTAACTCAACAGCACAAACCGACCTTAGCTCAGTTGGTAGAGCGGAGGACTGTAGTTGGTAAATCCTGACAGTTTAATCCTTAGGTCACTGGTTCAAATCCGGTAGGTCGGATCTTTCTTTTGTTTTGCTTTCTGATTTTGTGTCACCCTGGCCGTATTGTACCTCTGCTGCCATTATTATATGGCATGACTGGGCATGATCTATTGTGGTATTTATTTTTGTCAGCCTATTTCCATTTGTCAAATGTTGTCAGATTTGAGATCTAAACCTCATTTTCTATTGTGCTTCCAGCCTCGTGATGTGATACTAGGCGCGTCTAAAGATACATTTTCTTTGACACCAGTTGGGTTCTTTAATTTCACTTATAAACATATGAAAAAAGTTGTTGCTTCTAATTGATGATAAGCAAAAATATTAAGGAGCTAGAGGTTTCATCTGTTCATTGCAATTGCTTCTACAGTATCATACTTCATACAACTTCATCTGAGGGATTATGCAACAGTCCTAGACTCTCTCTACTAGGAGCATTACCATTCAGTAGATAGTTGTCATGATTACTTGTCTAAATTTCAAGTGGGCATTTGGTCTAGTGGTATGATTCTCGCTTTGGGTGCGAGAGGTCCCGAGTTCAATTCTCGGAATGCCCCTTGGATGATGATCTTGCATCATGAACCTGACTTTAGTTTCTTTTGATGATCTTGTTCCATCAGGCATGTGGTGAATTGATGTCAAACCAGGAACACAACAGCATAAACCGACCTTAGCTCAGTTGGTAGAGCGGAGGACTGTAGTTGGTGAACCCTGACAGTGTAATCCTTAGGTCACTGGTTCGAATCCGGTAGGTCGGATCTTCCTTTTGTTTTGCTTTATTTTTTCGCGTTGCTGTGGCTGTATCTTTTCCTGCTGTCATTTTTATATGGCATGACTAGGCATGATCTATTCTAGAATTTATTTTTGTCAGGCTATTTCCATTAGTTAAATGTTGTAAATTTGAGATCTAAACCTCTTTCTTCTATTTTGCGTCCAGCCCCGTGATGTGGACCTGACGCCTCCAAAGATATATTTTTTTATTATAAAAATTGGGTTGCTTCTCAATGATGATAAGCAGTAACATTAAGAAGCTAGATGTTTCATCTGTTAATGCAATTGCTTCTAGAGTATGTTACTTTATTAAACTTCATCTGAGGGGTTATGAATCTGTCCTACTGTCTCTCCACATGGAACATTACCATTCAGTAGCTAGAGGTCATGTTTACTTGTCTAAATATGAAGTGGGCATTTGGTCTAGTGGTATGATTCTCGCTTTGGGTGCGAGAGGTCCCGAGTTCAATTCTCGGAATGCCCCTTGGATGATGATCTTGCATCATGAACCTGACTTTAGTTTCTTTTGATGATCTTGTTCCATCAGGCATGTGGTGAATTGATGTCAAACCAGGAACACAACAGCATAAACCGACCTTAGCTCAGTTGGTAGAGCGGAGGACTGTAGTTGGTGAACCCTGACAGTGTAATCCTTAGGTCACTGGTTCGAATCCGGTAGGTCGGATCTTCCTTTTGTTTTGCTTTATTTTTTCGCGTTGCTGTGGCTGTATCTTTTCCTGCTGTCAATTTTATATGGCATGACTAGGCATGATCTATTCTGGAATTTATTTTTGTCAGGCTATTTCCATTAGTTAAATGTTGTAAATTTGAGATCTAAACCTCTTTCTTCTATTTTGCGTCCAGCCCCGTGATGTGGACCTGACGCCTCCAAAGATATATTTTTTTATTATAAAAATTGGGTTGCTTCTAAATGATGATAAGCAGTAACATTAAGAAGCTAGATGTTTCATCTGTTAATGCAATTGCTTCTAGAGTATGTTACTTTATAAAACTTAATCTGAGGGGTTATGAAACTGTCCTACTGTCTCTCCACATGGAACATTACTATTCAGTAGTTAGAGGTCATGTTTACTTGTCTAAATATCAAGTGGGCATTTGGTCTAGTGGTATGATTCTCGCTTTGGGTGCGAGAGGTCCCGAGTTCAATTCTCGGAATGCCCCTTGGATGATGATCTTGCATCATGAACCTGACTTTAGTTTCTTTTGATAATCTTGTTCCATCAGGCATGATAATTGATGTCAAACCAGGAAGTCAATAGCACCA
Organism: Limonium bicolor; assembly: GCA_023374045.1. Classification (NCBI taxonomy): domain Eukaryota; kingdom Viridiplantae; phylum Streptophyta; class Magnoliopsida; order Caryophyllales; family Plumbaginaceae; genus Limonium; species Limonium bicolor. The sequence goes on along the minus strand of CM041780.1, from coordinate 194,759,331 downwards.
ACCGACCTTAGCTCAGTTGGTAGAGCGGAGGACTGTAGTTAGTTAATCCTGTCAGTGTAATCCTTAGGTCACTGGTTCAAATCCGGTAGGTCGGATCTTCCTTTTGTTTTGCATTTTTTTGCGTCGCAGTGGCTGTATCTTTTCCTGCTGTCATTTTTATATGGCATTACTGGGCATGATCTATTCTGGAATTTAATTTTGTCAGGCTATTTCCATTAGTTAAATGTTTTAATTTTTACATCTAAACCTCATTCTTCTATTTTGCGTCCAGCGCCGTGATGTGGTACTTGACGCCTCCAAAGATGTATTTTCTTTATTATAAAAAATTTGTTGCTTCTAAATGATGATAAGCAGTAACATTAAGAAGCTAGATGTTTCATCTATTCATGCAATTGCTTCTAGAGTATGTTACTTTATAAAACTTCATCTGAGGGGTTATGAAACTGTCCTACTGTCTCTCCGCATGGAACATTACCATTCAGTAACTAGATGTCATGTTTACTCGTCTAATATCAAGTGGGAATTTGGTCTAGTGGTATGATCTTTTTGTTTTGCTTTATTTTTTTGCGTTGCTGTGGCTGTATCTTTTCCTGCTGCCATTATTATATGGCATGACTGGGCATGATCTATTGTGGTATTTATTTTTGTCAGCCTATTTCCATTTGTCAAATGTTGTCAGATTTGAGATCTAAACCTCATTTTCAATTTTGCTCTGTCCACGTGATATAATACTTGATGCGTCCTAAATACATTTTTTTTGACACCAATTGGGTTCTTTAATATCACTTATCAAAAAGTTGTTGCTTTGAATTGATGATAAGCAGTAGCATCAAGAAGCTAGATGTTTCATCTGTACATTGCAATTGCTTCTACAGTATCATACTTCATACAACTTCATCTGAGGGATTATGAAACTGTCCTAGACTCTCTCTACTAGGAGCATTACCACTCAGTAGTTAGATGTCATATTTACTCGTCTAAACATCAAGTGGGCATTTGGTCTAGTGGTATGATTCTCGCTTTGGGTGCGAGAGGTCCCGAGTTCAATTCTCGGAATGCCCCTTGGATGATGATCATGCATCATGAACCTGACTTTAGTTTCTTTTGATGATCTTGTTCCATCAGGCATGTGAATTGATGCTGAGCCAGGAACTCAACAGCACAAACCGACCTTAGCTCAGTTGGTAGAGCGGAGGACTGTAGTTGGTGAATCCTGACAGTGTAATCCTTAGGTCACTGGTTCAAATCCGGTAGGTCGGATCTTCCTTTTATTTTGCTTTCTGATTTTGTGTCACCCTGGCCGTATTGTACCTATGCTGCCATTATTATATGGCATGACTGGGCATGATTATTTTTGTCAGCCTATTTCCATTTGTCAAATGTTGTCAGATTTGAGATCTAAACCTCATTTTCTATTATGCTTCCAGCCTCGTGATGTGATACTAGGCGCGTCTAAAGATACATTTTCTTTGACACCAGTTGGGTTCTTTAATTTCACTTATAAACTTATGAAAAAAGTTGTTGCTTCTAATTGATGATAAGCAAAAACATTAAGGAGCTAGAGGTTTCATCTGTTCATTGCAATTGCTTCTACAGTATCACACTTCATACAACTTCATCTGAGGGATTATGCAACTGTCCTAGACTCTCTCTACTAGGAGCATTACCACTCAGTAGCTAGATGTCATATTTACTCGTCTAAATATCAAGTGGGCATTTGGTCTAGTGGTATGATTCTCGCTTTGGGTGCGAGAGGTCCCGAGTTCAATTCTCGGAATGCCCCTTGGATGATGATCATGCATCATGAACCTGACTTTAGTTTCTTTTGATGATCTTGTTCCATCAGGCATGTGAATTGATGCTGAACCTGGAAATCAACAGCACAAACCGACCTTAGCTCAGTTGGTAGAGCGGAGGACTGTAGTTGGTGAATCCTGACAATGTAATCCTTAGGTGACTGGATTGAATCCGGTAGGTCGGATCTTCCTTTTGCTTTGCTTTCTGATTTTGTGTCACCTTGGCCGTATTCTACTCCTGCTGTCAGTATTGTATGGCATGACTGGGCAGGATCTATTATGGAATTTATTTTGGTCAGCTTTTTTCCTTTAGTTAAATGTTGTAAAATTTGAGATCTAAGCCTCATTATATGCCTCGAAAGATACATTTTTGTTGACACTACTTGGGTTCTTTTAATTCAGTTATAAAAATGTTGTTGCTTCTTATAAATGATATGCAGTGACATTAAGAAGCTAGATGCTTCATCAGCACGTTGCAATTGCTTTACAGTATCTTACTTAATGCTACTTCATCCAGGGATTATGAAACTGTCCTAGAGTCTCTTCACATGGAGCATTAGCATTCAGTAGCTTGATGTCATGTTTTCTCGTCTAAATATCAAGTGGGCATTTGGTCTAGTGGTATGATTCTCGCTTTGGGTGCGAGAGGTCCCGAGTTCTATTCTTGGAATGCCCCTCGAATGATGATCTTGCATCTTGAACCTGACTTTGGTATCTTTTGATGATCTTGTTGTATCATGCATATGAACTTAGCAACACAAAGGGATCTTAGCTCAGTTGGTAGAGCGGAGGACTTTGGTTGGTGAATTCTGAGAGATAATTCTTAGGTCACTAATTCGTATCCAGTAGGTCAGATATTCTTTTTTTTGCTTTTGCTTTTGCTTTTGTTTTGTGACCTTGTAGGTGTATTCTTTTCCAGCCTCATTATTACATGTCTAAACGGTCAGGGTAAAAATAGTGTTTGTGTATATTATACTAAGCATGATGATTGACCATGATTCATTCGGGGATTTGTTTTTGCAGGATTTTTTCATTATAGATGATGTATAATTTGAGTTCTGACCATCATTATTCCTCTTTGCTTATGTCTTGTGATGTTAGACTGAGGCTTTCAAAGATGCACTTTTTTTTTACACCAGCTGGGCTCTTTATTTCACCTATAAGCTAATAAAACTGATGTTTGCTTCTGATTGTCTATAAGAAGTAACATTAAGAAGCTAGTTGTTTCACCTGTATGGTGTAATCGCTTCTAGATTATCCAACTTTATGCAATTTCACGTGAGGGATTAAGAAACTGTTCTAGTGTTTCTCCGCATGCAGCATTAACTTACTGTAGTAAAGATGTCATTTTTATTCATCTAGATATCAGGTGGGCATTTGGTCTAGTGGTATGATTCTCGCTTTGGGTGCGAGAGGTCCCGACTTTGATTCTCAGAATTCCCCTTAGATCATGATTTGCATCATGAACCTGACTTTAGTTTCTTTTGATGATCTTGTTGCCGCAGGCATTTGAATTGAAGTATAACCATGAACTAAACTGCACAAACCAACCTTAGCTTAGTTGGTAGAGTGGAGGACTGTAGTTTTTGATTCCTGACAGTGTATTCTTTAAGTCTTTCTTTTCTTTTACTTTTGTTTTTTTTGTGTCTCGGTTGGCCCTATTCTATTCCTGTTCTCATTTTTACATGTCTAAGTGGCCAAAGTAAAAATAGCATTTTCTTATGTATTATATTGAGATTCATTAGGCATAATCTATTGTGGAACTTGTTATTGCCTGGCGTTTCTTATTGGTACATATTTATATCCATTGAGATTTAAAGGTCATATTTCCTTTGTGCTTCCAGCCTCGTGATGGGTATGCCTCCAGTGCTACAAGTACGTTGATACTAGCCAAGTTCTTTAATTTCACCTTATTGATGATAAACAGTAACATTAAGAAGTGCAAATGTGCAATTGCTTCTTTAACTTTATACAACTTCCACCGATGACTGATAGACTCTCTCTCATGCAGCATTAACATTCTGTAGCTATGATGTCATGATCTTGCTAGTTTGCTTATCTGTAAACAGTAATCTGGATCATATTTGATGCAAGTTTCTATCTCAGATCTGAAGCTGAAAGTCTGTGTTATGGAAGACGAGTTTTTTTTGTTGTGGCTTGTGTGAAAGATCCACAAATTTACTTTGATCTTGATCGAACTACCTGTGTGGGGACCAACCATGGCTGGTTTGTTTATTAGCTAAAAGGATGAGTTCTCTAGTCTGCCTTTTGTTTCAGGGCTTGAGGTAAATTGGTGGGGGGCTATGCCTGTTCTACTTTTGTTTTTGGTGAATGAATCCAAAGTAACACAAAGGCAGGCTAACAGTGAGCTGCCTCGTCCCTCTTAAAGCCTCAGAAACCATATTTCTAGCCCGTTGACTTTTCTCAGTTCATTCCGTATACGCAAATAAAGGAAAAATGGATCTTGCTGAGAAGGAAGGGAAGTTGGGGGTTGAACAAGAACGAAAGTAACGGATGGAGGAACATGTTCACAGACAGCAGTTGAAAAACCTGGAACACGTTGTAAATTCTGCTTCATCTGTAGGCACTCTTAACCTTCACTCATCCCTGGCTTAGCTACAAAAGAGAGCTATGAAAAGCATCTCGAACATCTTTTAATTACCGATCTATCTGATCTGGCTATCTCGAAGTCTCGAACCGGTGGGGGAATAAGTTCAAACTCGGTCCCAGGATTTTTGTTTAACTTGAGGATAAAAAGCGACTAATTGTGACCTTTCTTGACGCTCTTTTGAACAAGGAAGGCATCTCAAAGAGCATCTTAAAGTTTTCTGACCATACGATCATTTATACTTGTTTTTGCGTTGGTGTTTCTGTTTTTCCATACTGATTACTGTTGCAGGAATCCCACATCGGCTGTATGGGCAGTCGATGTGTGGTTCATATAGAATATTGGGCTCTCCACCTCTTGAGCTAGCTTTTGGGGTGGTTCTCCCATGGTTCTTCGTAGCATTTTCTGTTACATGGGTTGTTTGAGGAACATTCCTGTAACATTGGTATCAGAGCACAGACCTCCTCGGGCCCCTGGCCAGGTGGGCGCCGGAGTTGGCTAGCCAACGTGGGCGTTGGTGTCTCGAAGGAGGGGATCTGTTGCAGGAATCCCACATCGGCTGTATGGGCAGTCGATGTGTGGTTCATATAGAATATTGGGCTCTTCACCCCTTGAGCTAGCTTTTGGGGTGGTTCTCCCATGGTTCTTCTGTAGCATTTTCTGTTACATGGGTTGTTTGAGGAAAGAACCATGGAGAACCACCCCAAAAGCTAGCTCAAGGGGTGAAGAGCCCAATATTCTATATGAACCACACATCGACTGCCCATACAGCCGATGTGGGATTCCTGCAACAATTACACAGTCATTGAGTTAAGTGTGGCATGTGGGGATTTTTTTGGAGCTTGCGTGCTTGCTACCAACAATTCGTACATGGAGGAATTGTTGTTTTTTACTCATAGGTGAATGGGTTGTGGCTTTTAGGGGTATACAAAGGACTGGTCCATACTGTATAGTCAATACAAGGGTGGGTTGATGGGGTTACAAAGCGTTTTACCTGTTGTTTCTTGTAGATGTTGAAAACAACAAAGATTGTGTAAGTTTGAGCAGCGTTTTTACTTTGCAACATCAAGACTCGAATCTATGTAATTTGTACAAAATTGTATTCCAAATTCATTTCCTAATACGAATCTCAAGTATCAAGAGGGTCGTCTGTAACGACCCCAAAACCGGCCTAGGAGTTAGGGTCGTTACACGCCGCGAGTCTACTACCTAACGTCGCAAGGCTCTAACGCAAATCAACCTCAAAATCAAATAACGAACTTGTATAAATACTGAAAGAGTTTACAAGATCCAAATGCGTATAAGTCAAATACAATGAAAGACCTGAAGGCTACACAAAATCCCAAAGCGTCCAACGCGCAAAGCAGAACAAAAGTCTAAGTAAGACATAATATAAACAAAGCTCCAGGAGGGAACAAGGAGAGAAGATCCCACGAGCTCAATCTGCAACATAAGTAAAGGGATGAGCTAAACAGCCCAGTAAGCAGAAGACTTCCTCAAGGAAGTCCACTCAAAACAGAAGCAGAAGTTTGTACAATCAGAGAGAGGTGTAGTCACTTGTAAACAGACGGATCAGAATCACAAACCAGAAAGCAGAGCGGAACATCACATCAAATCATAGTCGGACTTTCAGAATCGGATACAAAGAGGTGGGACACTAGAAACACGCTAACACAACAGAAGGACTCACATAACGTCCTATGGATCGAAGATCCCACAACAGAAGCCGTAGAGACAGCTAACAGACCCGTCGGTCACATAACGTCCTATGAATCCGAAGATCCCACAACAGAAGCTGTAGAGACAGCTAACAGACCCGTCGGTCACATAATGCTCTAAGGGAGACCCTAAGGAGCGTAATTAGAAGGAATTCCTGCGCAGCATGCTACGGGGCAGCCCGACCCGACTATCCAAGGCTCAGAAGCAACGTAACTAGGTCCCAAAACTAAAAGCTCATAAAGCAGATCTTAAGTGCATGGAAATGCATATAAACAGCATAAGGAGCTTGTACACAAGTAGGGGAATCCAACTCCGCAAACGGAACTCAAAACGAGGCTAAAACGGAAGAGTTATGCCAAAAACAGAGGCATGTCCGAACTTGCGTCCGACCTTGCAAGTTCGGACAGAGGCCGAGAAACAGAGGTCATGAAAACGCCAATGTCCGAACTTATGTCCGAACGTCGAAGTTCGGACGTAAGTCGAGAGTCAGAAAACAAAACAATCGTCGTGTCCGAACTTGCGTCCGACCTTGCAAGTTCGGACACATGTCGAAACTCATATCAAAACCCGTCCGCGCACCGTGTCCGAACTTACAAGTTCGGACAGATGTTCAGACAATTCAAAAACTCGAAAATCAGAGGCGCGCCAGACTCACTGTCCAACTTCAACGTTCGGACAACGCGAAAACAGCAGTTCGCAACAGGGAACAGAGGTAGAAAAACAACATCAAACCATCACCAAATCCAGTATAGAATCCAGAATTGTAAAACAGTGCCCACGGGGGTTTAGCCAATTGATCAACAACACCAAAACACGACCAAATCACACAACACAACACAACACCAAATCTCAATCAGACAGCGATTAAACTCAGTCCCCGAGGGTGAATGAACAACCCGATTCCATCCCCCACTTACCTTGATTCAGAGTGCAGCAGACCGTTCCAACGACGCCAACAACCAACAGACAATTACGCAGACAATGGGAAGCAGAATCACCACTGGATGGTACCACAATCAAACCCAAAATCAGAGAAGCAAAATAAGAAAACCGCTCTTCCAAAACAACTACAATCCGCCACCGTATTCACAATTGCACCAACCTGAACTCTGCAGAAGACTACTCAGTAGCAGCGGTGAAGAATTGACCAGAACGCAGTAGAGATTCCACCCACAATCAAAGGCACAAAAGAGAGGAAGGGAAGAGCGCTCAAGAAAAATTGTCGATGGGGAAAACGTCGTGATGGAGAACTGAAGGGGGAAAAGGAAATAAACAAAGGCTTCTGAAATATTAAATGTCACTTACCCAAATATTAAAGAGGGAAAAAGTCCTCGTTGACCATCTCTTTTAACTTAATGCCTCGGACATCCCATCAGCTAAATATCCCACAATAACACAAGAAAAGACAAGACAAACTGTTAGGAAATCTGAAACGAAATACGGGTTATTACATCGTCAGTTCACTCGTAGGCAGTAAGTGGCTTAAGTATCAGGAGGTTAGGCTGAGTAAAAGATATTCTTTCTTGAGGAATACAAAACTCTTTATGTTAGAGATTATCTGATGACCACGTGAGCCTAGACTAATGAGGATTTAATAGAATGAACAATCTTCCTTACAACAGTCTACATGCGATTAAGGTGATGAGAAAGCATCTCTTTTTTTGAAAAGGAATGAGAAAGCATCTCTTATTTAGAGTTCGAATTGATTTTGCGTTGCTAGTGTTCTTCCGTAATTATGAATACGGTAGTATTAGCACTATTAGGATGTCGTTAAGTTTGTTACACAAATCTTGAACACATTTAACTTCTTTTTAATTTTTTCTTATTCCTCATACACACGGAAGATGTTATAGCTTTTTATGACATTTGAGGCAAGTAATCATAACCTAACTTCAATAATGATCTGAAATATCTCACAACTATATAACGTTTAACACCAAGATCCTCAATAATATCCCTTGTACAAAGTTTACGAAAAAATGACTTAAATTGTTTTCTTTTCCCAGATTTTAGCCTTAAGTGTAACATTTTATATTGTAGCTTGGTTATTATATCATTAGCTGTCATAACTGTGCAGAGATAATAAGTTCTTGTGAGAACATGAACTATTAGCCTCCTCACAACTAGAAATAATACTTTTAATGATGCTTAAAAAAAAAAAACCTTTGCTTGATATTATATGCAATTTTATTTCAAGATGTGAGTTAATTTCTAGATGCTTCAAGGTTAAATTAATACATGTATAAATATATAAAAAAAATTAATTGGTATTCGACAAGGTTAAATTTTGATATATTGTTGTTGGTAATAATAATATTATTTCAACTGTTGTTTGATATGAATTCATACGGTCCTTAACTTTTGACAATTGATGTTTTCTTTTGTTCTCTAGCATCATGTCTAGTCATGCGCAAGTTCCATAAGCATCAGAATTATTTTTTTGTTAAGAATCCCAAAGTTATTTAGTTACCATAAATACATAGTAGTATAATAATTAGTTATCTGTGGTACACAAATACACATGTTATGATAGTTATTCATGACCGTTCATCTCTTCTCGTTCACATGCCAAGTTGTGTATTATTTAGTTAATAAGACATATGGTATATGATTATACATATTGTGATACAAAAGTGTACACGTTTTGATACAAGAATATGAATATTATGGTAGATAAATAAACTTCATATCACAAACAACACTGCCAAATACCAAAATTAAAAACACTGATGTACAATAGCATTGAGATTTAAAAAGTTTACACCAGATTTCGAAGTCACATACTCGCAGGATGAAAGAATGTTGATATTAGTATTTTTTTTTTCTCCAAAAAATACGATGATAAAGAAGACAATAAAGAGTTAGTGGAGAAAATTCAAATCTTAGAATAAATAAAAAATAATATGTTTAAATCTCTTGTAGATGCGGGAAACAATTGAATTTAATCTCTTAAACTGTAAAATAATTGTAATTAGTGTATAAATAAAGAAACTCACCACTAATTATGCTGGTAGTTATTATGCATTACCGGTCCATTTCAAAGTCCATCGGCCCAATAAATCAATCTATCTTTTCCGGAACAAATTATTACAGCTCTCTGGAAAAAGATCGAACTTCCTCCTGACGACGAAGCGCTTTTTGAGGGTTCAATGACGCGGCCGGTATTGCCAGCAGGGTTCTTGATCAGGGCATCAAAATGATCGCGCAAAATCAGAAGAGGCCTGTTTGGTTGTGAAGTGGTATGACGGTTCTCTTTTCTTTTTTGTAAACATATCTTAAGTATGAGTATATCCTCCTTCATTTTCGCAGAAATTAAATAGAAAAATTTAATCTTGTTGAGATCTAGTTGTGCCGCGTCGTGGTTGAAACTGACTAGATCCGA